>MU616830.1:0-38199 GCA_025201705.1 Dissophora ornata | reverse complement strand
TCCCCCCCTTCCCCCCTGGGCATTCATACACATGCGTCGCATGCTGCAATCGACATTAACCTCGCACGACTTTACCATCCCTTTCTTTCTCTCCTTGACATTGTTTTTTTTGTGGCACGTAGAACGAGGCCCCTGTACGACAGTGCCGAAAAAAAAACCATGGAAAATAAGGAGGAGATCAGGGAAAGCAAAAAGGGAATCAAGAGTCGGAAGGACAAGGGGAGGGGGGAGAAGGAAAGCTATTCGAGCATAGAAGGGTGAGCAAGGGATGGGAGGACAAGAGTAGAGTGTACGACAAAGAAAAACTCAAAAAAGGGCACATGAACACAAATGGCCCCTCCCCCCCTCCTTGTCTCTGGAAAGGGAAGCTTGCATTTTCGGCAAGTAACGATCCTATGGTGTTCTTATTGAGTAAAAATGTTGTAGTGCATCTTGATGAAAATGTTGTAAAATATCCTGCAAGCATTTTTTTTTTAATATGATTTATTGCAGGTGTTTATTAGTGTTGATATGAATGTATAGTAGAGGGATTGACATGCATACAGCGCATAGAGCTGTATTGTAGGAAGTGCAGAGCATTGCAGAGCATCGCTGCATCGCAGAAAATAAACAGCATCGCAGAAAATAAACTGCATAATGATCGAGAAGTTATGAGGGTAGCAAAGTCTTCGGGAGGAAGGTAGCTGGATTAAAAGAGCAATAAAAAAAAAGGTAATAGTAATAAGAGTACAAATGAACCACAAGAACAAACGAGTCTAGAGAGGCCAGCACTTTGACTCCAAGAATGCTCAATGTAGGGGACAACTATAGGTATCAAGCAAGCAAATAATAGATGAACAAGAAAAAAAGAACAACCAAACAAAAAGCAAATGTATGTGTATAAGAAAGGCAGCAAAGAAAACAGCAGCAAAAAAAAAAAAAAAAAAAAAAAAAAAAAAAAAAAAAAAAAAAAAAAAAAAAAATCTACAACAAAGCAGAAACGAGAGGGGAGTAAGAGGCAGGATTTGTCTATACAAAAATGTGTGTTTCCGGCCCTGAAGACGTCTAAGGCATGCTCACTCCTGCGATCCAAGGGTGATTTGCAATGTCCTGAATAGTGGCGCGGCGTTCCGGAATCTTTGCTAGCATCCAGTTCAACAAATGGAGGCATTCGCTCGACGACTGAACTCGTGGTGGGACATAAGGTCCCGCAATAGCCTGCGTAGGGTCATTGAAAGGAACTTCGCCGTAGAGGATCGTGTAAAGCAAGACACCCAAAGACCAGACCTCGGCAGACTCGGCACGGTACTTTTCACCTTTGAGAATCTCGGGCGATGCATCTGTATGATGTGGAAAAAGCACAGGCACGTTGTGGTTAGCGGGAAGAATCCACAATAAGCGAAGCAATTAAAAAAAAAATAGGCAGTTGACCAAAATCACAATGCGCGTACAGTTGATGGTGCCGTAGAATCGGTCAAAGACTTTGCCCTGAGGAGGGATGATAACAGCGGATCCGAAATCAATAAGTTTGACCACGAAGGCGTTATCAATCACAATGTTCTCATCCTTGATGTCTCTGTGGCAGATTCCTCTAGAGTTCAAGTAGTGAACACAGTCGACAATCTGCTTAAAGATCAAGCGAGCCTGGGACTCTGAAAACTTGGAGTGGTGCTCAATGCACTCAAACAGATCGCACGATGTCCTGCGAACCAACAGTGCTGGCTTTGGTAGCTCATCACCGCCCTCTGCCAACTGGTTCAAACTCGAGGAGCTGCTCGATGGTGTTGCTGGGAAGGATGTAGAGCCGGAACTCGTCGTCGAAGCCGATCCTCCGCCGTTTTCTGCAGCCGCTGCAGCTGCATTACGTTGGTTCATCGTCGCCTTGGCAATGGCCTCCATCATGCTACCGTTGTCGTTCTTGTTCAACAACGGGTTGCTCGCTGACCAGGGTGTGCCGTGCAACTCCATCACCAAGTAAAAGTACTTGAAATCCTGATAAGAGCCCATGAAACCAATGATGTTTGGATGGCTCACATTTCGGAGTGCGTAGATCTCCATTGGGATCACTCCCAGTTCCGGATCCTTGGCCCAGCCGTGAACAGGGACCTTATCACGGAAAATGAACTTGACAGCGACCTCCTTCTGGTCCGAGTTGCGAGTCGCTGAGACAACGAATCCAAAGCCGCCGGATCCGAGCTCGTCACCGAGGGTATATTCATTTACAAACTCTGGTACCAAAGGATGGTGTTGCAGATAACGCGCAGAGAGGGTCAACCTGCTGTCATCGCACTGTAATTGCTGGTCCGCGCTCGTCGCCGGCGTGAGAGGCGGCGTGATGGGGCCCTGAGTGGTGGGGTCGAAGGTGGCGTCTAGAATAGCGGTCATAATTATTTCTGCGAGTATGGGAGGGAATAACAGGCCAGGGATAAGTAAGAAGAAGCATAAACTGGTCGCGGGGAAGGCACGTTATGATGGTAGATCGAAGCAGTAAGAGAAAAGAAACGTGGTTGCTCAGTGAAGTGATAAAAAAAAAAGAAGGCACGAACGGCGAATGCGATTAAAGTATTAAGAACTATTAATTAGGATTAGGATTAGTGGAGGAGTGTGTCTATGGAAACAAACAAAAAGAAAGGAGGGCTCGCAGAGGAGTGTTTTTGATGGAGAGGAAGAAAAGAAAGAAGCAAGAAAAATTCTTGGAAGAAATAAAGGGAAAAAAATCCTCTGCGTAGCTGTGGATCGAATGTAAGGAGCATCGAAGGATCGTTACGTTTTTTAGGTCAAGGGGAACTCGAGTCGAGTTCAAAATGCAAAGGGGAGTGAGTGGACTGGTCAATGCTGCATGGAGGATAGCGAGGACACACGTCCCGATCTGACGGAGAATGTGCGATGGCGATACAGAGAGGCGGATAAAGGGATGGGGGGGATGGAGGGAAAAAATTGGAGAGAAAGGAGCATGGGTCGCTCCATGGACGTAGGACAAGGACATGGAATGAAGAAAATACAGCAAATATTTAAATCCAAGCGTATGTGGTTCGTGGTGTTTGGACCATGTCCACAAACATGCACGTCTACAATGTTTGTTCTGTCAATGCAAGTCAATGTAACCTCCCTTGTCGCGCAAACACAACCATGGTGTTGTATTGGTGAGACAAGCTTCAGCTGCTTTCTCAATACAATTTTTTTAACCACTGTCCAGGGTTAGCATTTGTGCATGTGCAGGCGGGAATAAAACCACGATCACCGCTGAGTAGAGATAACATGAGCATGCAGACGACGCATAAAAAATACTGAAAAAGGAGTGCCGTGAGCGTGGGGGTGACTCAGGAGCATCACGGTCCCGTCGATTATTCCCCTGGGATAACACATGTAACACAAGCGCAGGTGCACACAAAAAATATTGACAAGTCTGCATATGTATGTGTTTTCAGGGAAACCCATCCAGGTTTGATATAGTTACTTACCGTTAGGACTGAGAGGATTGATACCAAGTGATTGGGCGTAGAAAAGTTTGGGGCAGCAGAAGAATCCTTGAGAGGCGACCCGAATGGAGCGAGAAACAGGGTGATGGGAAAACAGATAGAAAAGGAGGTCGCACTGACCGGGAAGAAAGGGAAAAAAAAAAGGAGTGGGGAGGAAATAGGCTATGGTGAAGGAACCAAAAGCGGTGGCGCTTTATATTAAATTAAGGAATGAATCAAGAGGTGTAGAGGATGGGTCAATGGTCAACAACAATGGCAGAGAGAACGAATCACAAGGCGATCTAGGGACAACAGGCACGACAGTCTAGGGTGGAGTAAGATCAGCTGCAACAAAACGCGTAAAGATAAAAGAATGGAAGATAGCAGTAGCGACTAGGCGTCGTTAGAAAATGAGCCGAGGAAATGGGATCCGCGCCGGGGAGACTGTGGATTTGGAGAAATGCGAGCTGCGGAGGAGGGGATATCCGGAGGAGGAATATCAATGGCGACTGAAGAGTGACACAAGAAAAGGAAGAGTACGCGGGAGGAAGCAGCGGCGGAGAGAAGACCCGGAGGGAGAGGAAGGGAGGCAGAGGTGGAGGAGGCTAAAAGGGAGGCACGAGATAAACCGAAAGACCGTTGAGGCAGGAAGGATAAAGAACAGAGTAGGAAAAAAAAGTCGGATACATGGTTTAGGTATGCCTTTATATGTTTGGCGCAGCAAGTGCTGCCCATCTCCGTAAGGTTGGCCTCGCCAGCTCCCGAGCGCATGCAGCCGTGAACGGCACCTCTACCTGCAACGCTTGCTCCCCCTGACAATGAGACCAAGAATAACTCGAGAATGGCAACGGAGGGGCCTTGGACCCTGCTCTCCCTGCATCTGATCCACAAGGTGCATCTGCTCAATTGGCTTCGCAGGTCTATGTCCGAGAGGAGGCATTACCTGCACTGAACAATCCCTCTTTTTGCTTGTTTTATGAGTTCCCTCACGCCAGTCCTTTTTTTCCTTGCATCCTGCACAGACCGAAACTTTTCATCTATTATGTCCTGTATCCTCGCACGCTCAAGCTGAACGTAGACCGCAACAACGGTTTGTTTGAACTTGACATACTTTCAATGTAATTAACTGTATATCATATCTGCAACAAGGATCGTCATCTTTATTCTCCTCGTATTTCCCCTTGTTTCCTCCCTTTTTATTTTTTTTAAAAAAAAATGTGTTCTCCGATTTGGAGTAAACAAAATAACCCGAGCAACTTCTTTACTGGGGCCGAGGATAATAAGAAGACAAGGATCTAATGTAGACCATGCATTGTGTACAGATGGCAAGAAACATATAAGAAAACCGGAGCAGTCTTGACATTCGGGAGGCGGTGGAGAAATGATATTATGGATATAGGTCAAGTGCAAAGAACGGGAAGACCGTCCAGGGAGGATGTTTTAGGGAGTCAAGGAGACTCAGTGAGTGTCAAATAGAACGACTATCAAAGCATTTTTTTCCCTCCCTCTTCTTCCCAAAAGAAAACGGGAGGGGCTTTTTTCAGCCATGGGACGATGTGGGATGAAATTGGGCTTGATCCAGGAGACAAGCATGAACGTCTATTCGCATTGAGAGTTAGGGAGTGAAAAGATTTTTAGATTTTTTTTTTGTAACCCGCTCTGGAGCGATCCAGGTTAATTGTCGAGTCGGGGTCGAATATCATCCTGTCCGCTTCGTCCAGTAACACTAAAAAAATGGATACAGACACTTGTAGATTATGGCAAAGCTTTTACAATGACTAGGACTTTTCAGGTGTTCAACACAAGGCAATGGGACGCGTTGTTTAGTGAATCCAGTTAAACAGGTTAAAGACATCTCATACCCAAGCAATGTGCAAAATGTTGCAAGTCCACATCTATCCGTGGCCATGAACCAGGGTTACTCCCAAAACACGCCAGGGATCGTTCGAAGTGCATTGCACCATCGGCACGTAGACTCGAGATCTGCTCAAACCCGCCGAGTATCTTTGCTCAGTTGCTATCCAACCCCCGTTCCCCGTTTTGCTATCCCTTTTTTTTTTCTTCCTTGCTACTCCAAGACTAGGCTCAATTGCGCCCGTGGCGGAGGCGGCAAAAATAGATATTTTTAACGACGAGCGTTTCGAATATCCCAACGTTTTCTACGCATGCATAGCGCATTTCTAACATGACCTTTCGTGAAGTGTCCAAGCAATTATATCTCGCCAGTTAGAAGGAGGGAGAAGAAATAGAGAAGACGGAACAAATCATGGTGGCACGAACAACGGTCTCTCCCACAGACGTCTGATTTGTATCACGGTAACAATCACGAACGAGGTTATCACTCCTGAAAACAGTAAACGAAAAACGAAAATCAAAAAAGAAAAGATACTGATGGGACAGGCAGGTTAGAGATAGAATGGCATCGCCATTGTCACCCCCCTCTTCTTATATTTTCACCGAGCTGCATAATGTCCCTTTGCCCCAATTATCCCCAGTTCTCTCATCCTCTTAAAGGTTTCGACGCCGTCAAGTAGCGTATAGGCGCCTTCGTGGATGTATTCATGATATTAATCCCTATTTCACCTTCATGGCGATATCGCAGGCACCTGCGAATCCACGCTTTTCCTCCCAGGAAAACCTAATGTCTCGACGAGAAATAAACACTCTGCCTTTCAACGATGATAACAACAATAATGCGTATGCAAGGCACGGGCCTTTACTGACTCTCCCGACTTCCCAAAATGAAACGCACAAAAGTCCTGTCAAATGGCTTCTGTGGACTCCTAGTTGGTCAAAGCAGCTCATGTATGCTACCATCATGGATTCATGCATGCGCTTACTAACATAACTGAAAGGAGAGAGCAGCAAAGGAAGGAAATTTTGCATGTTTCATGTCGCCCTTCGATGCACCATCGAAGGGCTGAAAGTATTATTATTATTTCTATTTTTTAGTGCACTTTTTCTAGAGCAAAGACACCAACGCAGATGCGACCATGCCCATGGCCAGCATGTGTACTTGGGTCTTACGACTCGCTTCCATCATTTGCCTTAGCCCGGCTCCCGCGGTACTCTTGGCATTGAGACCGATGCCACTTGGCGCAGTATCAACCTTGGTCGCAAATCCAATCTGCGGCTTACTATAGTCGAACACCACGTATTGGTTCTTGATAAAGAGATCCCCTAGCAATATGCCCTGTTTGGAGAAAAAAGAGAGGCAACAAAAGGAGGCGGCATTTGTCAGAGACACTAACGGAGACACGTGTTATTCAGCTCATAATTCATAAGGACAGCAGTACAGGAAGACACGTACGGATTGAGATCCATGCCCCGCTAGCTCCTGCCAAGAATCGATCGCGCTCAGGCAATACCCATTGTACTCGGACTTCAGAATCACAATGTCTGAAATCGGAACACTGAATTTCTGTCCTGCCAGCACAAATGCCAAGTCTCCTACAGTCCTCGAGTTTGCGAGCGAACAAGGAATCAGCCATCCTAACTTGCTGTCGTACTGTGAATTAGGGATTGCTCGATGGAACGCCGTGGCGAGATAGTCCGGGAAGAGAATATAGGACGATCCTGTATCAACAATGGCTGAAGACGCAGAGCTGGAGAGCGAAAGTTCCTTGCGCCCAATAAAAAGTTGGTCAACAGATATTTGCCATTCCTTGGACGAAGTCACGGGGACGTAGGTGATTGACCCTGTGTAAAGCGATGGGTCGACGCCACCAAATATGAATTCGCCGCCGTCAGACAAGCTTGCATCCTGATCCACGGCTTTATTGAGCCACACTGAGACAATTGCCTGATCAATTTGGTTCTGAACAACCATATTCGTCACCGGCGTCTTCACATCTGAAAAGATTTTTTTTTGTCAAGAGAAGGTAGTCAGCATCGTAAGCGTTAGAAGCGGATCCCGGAAAGCATTCCAGCAGGAAGCCTCGCAAAAATACGTACTGCCCATTTCTGAATTCGAGTCAAAGCCTAGGCCCATAATGCCGTCGACTCCTGCAGCCGCGGTCGATCCTGAGTTGACAGTGGCCATACCAAAGGTCTGATCGCTAATCGGGATGCCTGCTACTGTCACATCATCGATCCCAAGCACGCCTGAAACCCATGAGTTGTCTGCATAGTTGATAGACCATGATCGACCGTCCTGCTGGAAGGTGCTATATAATTCGGCGTAGAGCGTATGTGCAACATACGTAAGTGAAAGCAAGAAATGTTGGTTGCACGAAACGCAATTGGCAAATTGACCAAACACGAGCATAGGTTGTCGGTGGATTATCCAACCACATCGCACATCCTGCCAGCGGTCGTAGCCAATCATCCAGATATTGTCCAGCTGGTGCGCAATTGCTCTCAAAACAAGAGAGATAGCGAGGTTGCAACATGGCTCTTCCCTTGGACACATTACACGGACGGTATTGGCAAAAGGAACATATGTGTATCGTTCACTCTCCAATATGAGGGGTTTAATTATCCTGGTCGAATTCCTGCTTGTTCCTGCATCCATTGGCATTCCTGCATTAAATGAAATAAAGGGTCTTGAACTTTTTTTTTTTTTTTTTACCTTGACCGTGAAGGGTTGAACCGGCGAAGAGTCATACAGGTCGCAGACTGACAGCTCGTTGACGAGACCCAGAGGTCGCTGCTCCCTGTATCAAACACGACGGAGAACTCTTGTGCCGGTGATCCTACGAGCATGGCTGCCACCCATTGTGTATCTAGTGAGTTACCCCGGACGGGCGCCACCCCTACAAATGCTCGCTTGTGCAGCTTTTCTAGTTCCTGCAGTTCCTGTTCGATCCTGTCTAGATTCGAGACGGTATTGGTGTCTGTTTCGGATAGATTTGCAAACTCTCGTTTCTTGGAGGATGCTGATGGTGCTTCAAGGAGGCTGTCTTCAACGAGTGCTTTCTGGGTCGGTGTGGGTGTAGAAGTGGCTATTATTGTTGTTGTTGTTATTGTTTTTGTTGTTTTTGTTGAAAGGTTCCCTGTTTCTGTGGATGATGCTGAGGATGATGTTGAGGTGAGGTTGTTGCGGACACTGTGGAGGGCTTGCAACTTGGACATAAACGCAACCCTGGATTCATGGTGGGCGCGAAGCTCCCGTGATGACCTTGGACTTGCACCGGGCCACTGCTGGACAGGGATTCTAATAATAACGATGTCGCAAATACACAACAAACCGGTTTATGATGGGAAAAAAATCACAAGAGAAGACATTCCCTCCTACATCCATGACGGTCGGGAACCATGGACAGGTTGTAATTATACCTGCGTAGTTTGGCCGTTACTGCGATTGGTAGCAGGACCATGAGGAGGAGCATGCAATAGCACCGACAGGAGCTGGGTCGCTTCATGGTGTGTATATATTAGATTAAATAATAGAGGGATAGTAGTGTACACGGCGAGGATGGAGATGTATCTATAGAGAAAGGCTGCAGATGATGGCAAGATTTGGGAGACGCTCCAACGGGGAAATGCGTTGTTGCAATGAAGAATAAGCGCGGGAGTGTGGAGAGGGCGCAAGCTGAAGAGCGAGTGAATGAGCGAGACAGAAAGAGAGAGGAAGGAGGAAAGGTGGCGAGAGAGACAGAATGAGAGTAAGCGTGTGCCTGAGGGGCGGGTCACTGGGTGATGGAATGGAGATGGGAGCGTGGGATGGAGATGGAGCAAGGCGAGGGACGGATGCGGTGGCAAAGGGATGGAAGAGGATCAAGGACAAGGATGAGGAACAATAACAATAACAGGGATGATTGATGCCTTTGCAACGGTTGGAAAACAGCGAAACCGCGCTAAAAGCACGACCGCAATTACTCCCGATTTTGAGTCGGCGCTGCGACGCTATTGCACAAGAATCGATCGAGGTGCGCGCACCACCCAGGAATTCACGCTCAACGGAGACCCGATGCTGACGTACGGCCCGCATAAGAACGGTGGGATACTTTTGGCTCAGAAAAGAGTGCAATAAAAAAAATCACCGCACCACTTGTTTGACCATCCGTGAATTCACACATCTCCATGGACCACAGCAACAATGAGAGTACGATCGAGGCCACTATTGCGGGCTTACAGGACATACAGGTCCGCAGCAGCGACACTGTAGACGCCAAGATCCAGGCTCTGCAGGCTATTGAGGCTGCTATGCAGCAGGCTCAGACTCAAGACATTGGCGCCGCAAAACTCCAACCCCCATTCCATGCAACAGTAACATTGCCGTCGCCACTACCAGAGTCACAATCAGGGTTACAACCACAACTAGAGCTACAACCACAACCAGAGCTACAACCACAACCAGGGCTACAACCACAGCCAGGGCCACAACCACTGCACGTAAACCAGCAACAACTTCTGCAATCGCCCCAACAAGAGTCACGAGCGCCACCAAAGCTTCACCAAACGCTACGGCAGCAGAGGTCGTATCTTCGATCAACAAAACGGGGCACTAGTCATCGCGATGACAGCGATGACGAGGAGGAGGACGACGAGGAGGAGGAGATGGCGGAAAGTGAAGGAGATATGCCCAATGATCCTTTCGACGCCAACTCTGCTTGCATTACGGACGAGACTCTTAAGCGGGACCAAAGCGATGTGCGCAGGAATGAGTACTGCATCCTCATCCAGGTCTACCGTTACTTGATGAAATCACCCAAAGAATGGAGACGAAGCCTTGGAGAAGGACCCCGCAACCAGCTGGCGGCGATCACCGGGGTTGGAATTCGTACTGCCCAAAGAGCAATTCATTTCTCAAGAACTAACAGGATAGATGATATCATTGCCAAAAACACCAATCGTGGTCGAAGACCAAAGGTTTTAAACGACAACTACGCGACCCAAATCATGGAGGTTGTCAAGAGACATGAAGCAGAGGGCAAAACAATCTCTGCTGGCCGTATTCGGGAAGCACTGAAGAGCGACTATGGGATCGAGGTCCTGCCACAAACGTTGAGACGCGACATGATCCGGATCGGCCTGCGCTGGGATAAAGGTGAGTGTAAATCTTGCAACACTCACAAAGACAGCAGGACGAGTTGACTATTGCTTGATTTTTTATAACGCATTTACGCCTGACACAATAGGACAACCTGCACCCAAAACAACACATACATGGAAGGTCAAAAAGCGTTCCAAAGTAAATCCAAAGCCAGTGGGACCTCTCCACGTAGAGGGAACAGAGATGAACGTCGTCAGCGAGTTCCAGATGGAGGGGCCGAGGCAAAGCAGTGTTGGAGGTATCCAGGAGCTCCTAATGTCAGACACAGGTCAGGGGCGGGCACCACCGCATGTACCCCAGCAGTACTAGGATTATATGCTCGCTTGGTTTCTAGCACAGTAGCACTTCCTTCTTCCTTATAAAGTAAAAAGAGCCAAAAGAACCATCCCCCGTCAACAAAAGGAAAGTGAATGCAAATCCTCACTGGGAGCCGTTGCTTTTATTTTCATATAACAGGTTGTGGTGTCGCCTAGATCATATCAAACACAGTAGACTGACTAGGAGCGACAGAAGAAAGCAAGAGCCTTTTAGAACTTTTCGCCCTTATAATAGCCGAGCTCGACAGCGAAACCAAGGGCCAGCTTGGAAAACTGCTTCATGTGGTCAAAGTTGATGTGCGAGATGTCGTCGTTGGCGGTGTGGATGTAAGGGCCTAGTAAAACACGACAACAGGTGATTAGCAGGAAAATCCATGCGTAAGAATTGTGATTGACCGTTTTTCGAAATACATACTGGTTTCACTGAATTCAGCCTCGATCGCAAAGGAAGAGCGGTACCCAGCCTTGGCCCAGGAGGCGTGGTCAGAGCCTGCAATTTAAACGAAAGGCGGGTTAGTCACTTCTAGGATACTGAACATATCACCTTCTAGATATCACATACAAAGTGATTCTTACAGGCATAGCCGCACTTGGTCTCGTGAACAGGGATATCACCGTACACCTCAGCATAGATCTAACAAGCAAATGCAAACAATTGTGGTAGCCCTCATCAGTTCGCTGCGTGTGCCTTTTCTTTTTGTTCTTAGTCCCCGAATGGTACTATACGTACTTTGAGCAAATCGGTCAGCTCTTCATCGACATAGTCGACAACAATGCCGTAGGATTCGACAGTCTTGGGGCCAACGTATCCAGTCATGTCGTTCTATTGCAATAGAAAAAATTAGCGAATGATGAGAAGAATAAGAGCAGCCTGATCGCAGAGGCGAAATGGTACACGTCGATTATTACCTGCATCATGGCAAGGACCTCAACACCCTTCTTCTCGTAGCTCTTGGCAACATCCTGCGATCCCAAAAGACCTGCCTCCTCAGCCGAGTACCAGTGGAACTCGACGGGGCGGTGGGGGCGGAAGCCAGTACTGACAAGGGCACGGAAGACCTCCAAGATGGTAACGGTACCGGAACCATCGTCATCGGCTCCAGGAGAACGCAATTGGGGCAACCACATGTTGACAGAGTCCTGATGGGCACCGACAATTACGGGCTCGTTGGTAAGCGACTCATTCCTGCCTTCGAAGCGAGCTATATAAAGCAAGAGTCAAGGAAGTGGGTTAGTCTTATGTAGTTCCTTTGTTTGGTGTTACTTTTGCTTTTCGTGGAGTCAAGTATGACCCAAGTAGTCTCCATTTTATGACGTTACCGATAATGGAGAATTGCCTCCAGCTGTGCTCAAACTTGCGGATGCTAACATCGGAGTCCTCCTCAGTCTCCTCAATCAAGTCACTGATCTGCTTGTAGAGCCATTGAGCGGATTGGTGGCCAGTCTCGCTCTTGTAGTAGCGGGTATGGAACTTTGTGAACTCGGTAAGGGCAACCTCCATGTTGGCAGTCGACAGCAGGTCAATGTAGCGCGCGACCTTGTCCTGGTGGACTGCGGAAGTTGGCAAGGCTGGAATAAATAGCGTGGGATTGTCAGCATTCCATTTACTGCAACGGCTTCAGTATCAGCTGCTCACCTCCACACCCAATCGAAATGCGGGGTGCTGGAAGAGACAGAGGAAGGGAGGAATTCACCGCTGGGGGACGGGAAACTCCAAGAATCAACCAGATCGCACACTTACTGTTCTTGCCAAGAGCCGAAACGCGGTTAGTGCCCAGATCCTGGGTGTCGGTGACATCCATGTAGTGGATGTTGTTGCGGAGCATGCTGAAGCGCTCCTTCTCTGAGGTCCAGAAGGGAGCCTTGTCCTCAGCAGTCTGGACAAGGCGCTGGTCGTCGTCGACAGTAATGGCCGACTCGTGCTTCTTGATAGTCCACTGCTCCCACCAGGAGGGGGCGGCCATGGCAGCGGAGGCCAAGGAAATGAGGAGGAGGGATTGCAGCTTCATTGTGGATGGAATGAAATGGAGTTGGAGGGTGTTGTGATTAGACAAAGTGGATTAAAGAAGAGAAGAGTAAAAATAAAGGCAGAGAAGAGAAGACGACCTGCTGTTTGCTGAGGCTCTCACTTCCCAAGCGAGTAGTCCGTCACAGGAGCACTGCATACGATGATGCTTTCCCTTTGGGGCTCTCTCCCGCAGTACTCAAGTCAGCCGCTTGCGTGGCTCTCTCATCTTGAAAACATGGTCCAAGTTGGACACGCACAGGTTGAATAGTTCGAGTGTTTTCTATCGTTACCTTATTTGGACGCGAGTTCCTTCTCTCGATCCCGCGTTTGTTGATCTCTGCACACTGTGCTTCCCACCGTTCGTTCTCTCCCCCTTGGCCATGCCTTGCCATGCTCAACTACTGTATGCCACTGAAAGGTCTTCCCTGTGCCTCATGCGCTCTGTTTTTTCTTCTCACATCTGTGTGCATCTTTTCCTTTGCATACCGTCTGTCCGCAGACCGTAGCCGTCTCTGTCAGCGGGACTCTCGCTTCGCGCAGCATGTCTTGCGCGCTAGCAGAGCCACGTTGCTACTTCGTAACAACTGGAAGGCGGGAGCTGATGATTGCATCCGACCCCAAAGTAGCTGGACAAGGAGGAGTCCCTTTTTTAGTGCGTGCAGGAACAGAGCAGTCATCCCCCACTACACAGGAGGAAAGATGGAATGGGAAGATTGGGAAGAAAGGCTGTGCTGTCGTTCATGCACAATGTTCTTGCCCAGCAAAACGCGACTGTTGGACCTGAAAGGCACATCATTGGCCCGCGAGCTATTACCGCGAGCTATGACACTTTGTTCGATGATCCGGGCCTAGATCTATCGTCCGGATGGTTGGTCGTGCTGACTGGCAGCATTGTGCACTTTGAATGTTTGTATGTTCATGCTCGATGGCTGGTGGATCGCGCACGGAGCAGGACTGGGCGTACTCTGGGGGATGAAGGTCTGTCCGTCGATCCCTTTTGCTGGTCATGCAGTAACAGATGGACGCTGTGATATTAGTGGCCAGCAATCCACCGCAACCAACAGCGACCAACGGCAACGAGCGGAGCCCAGGGCGGAGCGAAACAGAGATGGGCTCGCACACATCGGGCAAATGCTATCTTTCGACAAATCAGGGCGGATCAGGGATGCATCTGTGCAGACATGGAGATGCTGTGGACGCAGGTGCCATGCACCCGGAACAGTCGATAATATTACTTGGTTCTCTCTTCCTACGCCCATCACATTCTCCCTCCAAAACGTTCTCCCCCTCCTCTTTTTGCCACCTTTATCGAAATAATCCTCCGACCTTGCACAACCTTGAACCTCGATACCCTCTCCTACACGACCGACAGCTCGACATCTGTCGCATCACCATCGCCCCCCTTCCCTCATCCCATTCATCACTAGCAATTATAGCCATCACTGCCTGATTCGCCTCTGCATTGATGTCGACTAGTCAAGAGCTGCCCCACCTCACCGCATCCAACAGCGACAATGCAAACAACATCGATGCTGATCAATCTCCCTTTAGCGCCAGCTCCGCCATGTCATCCCACTTCCCCCGGTCCGCAGTCTCTCCCTCGACAGACAACCCTATTCCAGAAACTAGCGTGCCGCAAGAAAATCTTGCTGTCAAAACAGACGGCCCCAGCGCCACTAATACATCCCAATGGTTCTACAAGCCATATTCACAGCCCTCGTCTATCTCCACAACAGCAACATCAAGCTTGATGCCCTCAATGGCTCCCGCCGGCCCCGTACTCAGGGGGTGCGCTGCCGGCCCGTCGGCTCTAGCTGCGACACCTTCTTCAATATCAATTGCCCCTCCAGTCACAATAGCAACTAGGGTGCGAGCCCCTGTCTCATTATACAGCACTTCCATCCAATCGGCGCTTACTGCAGGCAGCGTCTTGGGTCCTGCGCCCAGATCTGGGGGGAATGACCATACGACAGCATCCCATCCTAGCAGAACTTCTGGACCCTATTCTTCTCAGTCCTCTACACTCCCAGGATCATTTCATCTGAACCCCCAGCCGCCGTTGCCGATCAAGGACGAGTCCATCTACCATAACCCATACAGAGCACCGTCGTACACAAGTAGTCGCGCGTTTGTTCCTCCACGGCTAGCAGGATACGAGTTTATGGGAGGATCGCAAGCTGGAAACATGGGCCTCATGATGGGCAGACGACTTTCGGATGGCGTTCCAATTACCGGAAAGCTGCACCAATCCCGTGTACTTCTCCAGCACGAATATCGTATTTTAAAGCGGCTTCAGATTTCCAATGCCCGCTTCATCCCAGATACAAATTCGACACCCCAGTCCAGTACTGGCAACGCGACAAAGCAAGAGGAGGGCGAGATGGACATGTGCGCCACTGAATCAACAATAGCTGGAAACGCCTCTAGCCGGAAATGTCATTTAAAGCCGGGCATGAAGAAGGCATTGTATGAGACTGGAAGTGTTGAAACCGAAAAGTATTTCAACAGAGTTGTCGAGGATTTCATCGATATGGAGCCAGAGGACATGTCGATCCTCATCTTGGAGAGGCTTGGTCCAAACCTACTGTCGCATACTCACCATCAATTCATGGGACTGGAAGGCATCGATGGTTTGAATAGCCCAGAGACTCAAGAAAAGAAGAACCTCGGCTCGCCTTTCCTGGACGTGCGTACCTTTCTGATCTTTGCTCTGAAGGCTGCGTGTATTCTGGAAGCACTCCTACAGGCAAACCTAGCACACTTGGCGATATGCCCGACAACGCTGCATTGGATGCCAGCCAAGGCTGATGTCGGACCATGGAGATCAGAAGGAGACTCTTCACATCAACACGAAGACAATGGGCACGACTCCGCTTCAAGGACATCCGAACCGCCGAGAGGACCCCATGTTCTACACTCCTTGCTGCGGAACATGGACATCAACGACACCAAACTCCGGCTGTTTGATTTTACCCATTCCAAGATTCTTAGCCATGAGAGAGCAAGGGCGCCTAATAATATCGTGGAGTGGCAGATTCCTGGCTATCTCGAGTACCACTTACAGTTCCTAGCACCTGAGCAAACGGGACGAGCAGAGACGTGGATGGATCATAGGACAGATATATATGGACTCGGAGCGACCTTATTCTCGCTTCTTACGATGCAGTACCCAAATCCTGGAAACGACAGCGTCCAGATCCTGCAGGGTAACAACTATTGATTACCGATTTGTGTTCTAAAAATGTCATTGTCCCTGGCAACCCACCAATGCGTTAATGATTCCGCAATATAGGGGTATTGACTAGGGATCTTCCGCCGCTGAGGAATTTCCGCCCAGATATGCCTCCCGTGATTGACGCCATTTTGCACAAAATGACCCAGAAGGTAAAAAGAGCCTCGCACCAGTAAATATAGCCAATGTTATTAAGAATGGTGAAGGTTGTATTCATCGATGTCTCATTTCAATAGCAACCAAGTCAGAGATACCAAAACGCTTTCGGATTTAAGCAGGATATCCTGAGGTGCTTAAATGAACTGCACAGGACTGGAAGGGTATGTTTTGGCTGATATGTGCCATGCCAATGAAACCTGTGTACATTGGATTTACCACGCTACGTTCTTAAATCATCCATGACTAGATCGACTCATTCGAATTAGGTAGGCACGACATTTCATACCAATTTGTCTTGCCGAATACGATCTTTGGGCGGCTCAATGAACAGCAAATGATATCTGCGGCTATTGCTCAGGCTGCAGGCGCGTACCAGCAATCACTGAATGGCGATGTACTGGATGGTGATGATGACGACGAAGATGACGCCGCAGCTTCAAGGATGGCGGCGGCCAAAGACGCAGATCATTACGTTTTCGAGGACGATATCGTTTCACTCAAAAGTCAGGCCTCAACCAAAATTCCGCTGTCGTCAAAAACTCTTCTCAGAACACCCAAGCCCTTTGACGGACTAAAATCGGTCCATCGAGGGCCAGAAGCAACAGACCCTATTATACGTGTTGTGTTCGTCAGTGGACCCTCGGGAGTTGGCAAGTACGTTAAATACGGAATGCTCTGTATGAGTCTTATCAGAGCAGCAGTATTTTTTTATTTTTCCGTATTTTCATGTCGCCGTGCTGACATATTGTCCTTTGTATCGCTAGAACTGTCCTTATTCGAGGAATGGCTGCTGTTGCAAGGAGCTCGGGTTTATTTGCAGGAGGTGTCTTCGAGGCCGACGGACGCGCGCCTTATTCTGCAATTCTATCTTGCATTCAAAGTGTCCTGCAGCAATTACTGGCCAAGCACACAGATGCCCTAGCTTCTCTAGTCGTCGCAATCCGCACAGCTTTTGAGCCAAATTCTGGTATCGGCATCATTTGCGACCTTGTCCCGGAGCTCAAGTATTTCTTTGGTGGATACGAAATGCTGGAGGGCAAGGATATACCGCTATCTCACTCAGTGGCTCGGTTCCACGCGCTTATCATGAAGTTGATCCGCGTTATCTCAACCCACTTCTTTATGACCTGGCTGATCGACGACCTTCAATTTGCTGACGAGAATTCGATTGATTTGCTGGCGACACTTGTCAACGCGAACAAGCGTCTACCTATAGTTTTTATCATCACCCATCGAGACACCCCGGACTGCTTACTGAAAGTAAAGCATATTTTGGGTGGCGGAAATATCGTTGGAGGCCAGCACCCCACAGGATTTGGAGCACTTGGAACAGTACATCACGACCAGCTTATGGGTGACCTGTCGACTAAAGGAAGCAGCTCGCACAAGCCGATGTCGAAGAGCTCCGCTCTACGGGGGACAGGACTTCCACTAGTGGTTCGGGGAGGTGGAGGTGTGCGTTTTATTCGACTGCAAAACCCTACTCTGGATATTATTCAAGACTTCCTTGGGGCTTTATTGCACCGTGAAAAGACCGATGTGGTATCACTGGCGAAGGTGCTGCGCCAAAAGTCTTGGCTAACTATCCGACAACTCGTCCTAGAGCTCCACCGCAATCAAACCATTTACTTCAATTGCTCAGCGCGAGAGTGGACCTGGGAATCCTGTGAGGAGACACTTGCGGAAAGTGTTAGAAAGTTGACTGGAGAGGAGTATGCATTCCTCACTAGCCGGTTCCAAGAACTCGACTGCAACACCAAGAACGCACTCGTCTGCGCATCAATATGCGGGCTCTCTTTTACGATACAGGACCTGCAACTCTTGGTTTCGGCAGCATATTCGTGGACTGGCGGGGAACACCCCAAGGCCGACTTGCCACCAGAGAAGGAACTTGATCCGAATGCCAACAAAGGATTCAGTGCCATGGCAGGAATACAGACTGCTATCAGGGAAGGTATTTTGGTGTATACATCGGTTCTCGATCATCTAAGGTTCCATCATGGAGTTATGCGCCGGGTTGCTGTAAACTTGCTGGAGAGCAAGGAGGAGATGGAGAGGCTTCATTTCGAAATGATCAAGATCTTGTTCAGCATGCCAGGGCAGGAGTTCCGGATAGCGAGTCATGTTCTCCAATGTCTGAACCTGATCAAAAAGAAACTCGCTGCAGGAGCGAAAATTCCCGACTCATCAGCCTCGACAGCAGAGACGCCGCAAGCCAATAGCCAATGGATGGATGAGGATGCCTCTCGGTCCGCGGAATTGGACGCCCGCGAGCTGCGCAAGATTTTGTCGCTCGCGGGCGAAAAGTCTCAGAGGAGTGGTGCGCAGGATATGGCTCTTCCGTACTGGAATGCGGCAATGTCGATGCTTCCTGAAAACTGCTGGGACCAACGTCCAGATGCGCTGGAGCCGGTTAACGATAACGGCATGGAGGACATAGGAGCTGGCTCGGCCTCTCTTTCAACTTTGAACGATAGTGTGCAGGACCTGTTGTCTAAGCAGCAGCCCTTGTATCATGAGTCTCTCAAGCTGCATCTCCAGTGCATTGAGGCGGAGCGCTGGAGTGAAAACTTTGACCAGGCGATGAAGATCTGCGAAATCGTTCTTTCCAGGGTGTCGGATCCCATTGACCGGGCTCGTGTGTACGAGCACCAGATTGAGATGTTTGTGTGGGCATATTCTTTGCCAGACCAGGCGACAGCAATCACTATCCAGTGCTTGCATGAGCTCGGAATCCCCAAGGATACAGTGTTTAATCCATCGGAGCAGGATATGCGCACGATTTTTGACGAAACGCACGCGTTGCTACTGAGACACATGCCGCAACTCGAGGCAAATCCGCCCATGGTGTGCAGTGATCCCAAAATAGCAATGATGATGGAGGTTCTCAACATTGCAAGGTAAAATATCCAGATGCATAGCTGACCTTTCTTTCAATACTCATGCATGGTACCATCGTTAACACCTGTATGCTGTTTGATTTAGTGCGAGTCTTTACTACTGCAATGTCCCGTTCATGGCTAGTGTACTCGTTCAGTCTATGAAACTCACTTGTGAGCATGGAATCACCAAAGATACCGGCCGCGCCCTGGTCTCCTTTGCTCTCACTTATTCAACGTGGTATGGGTGTCTTGACTATGTTTACGAACTTGGGAGGTACGTGTGGCAATGGCTAATATCTTTACTATATTGCTTCGGATCGTTGAATGAGGATGTGACCAAGTTCTTTTCACTAATAATTCGATCCGCTCTCAAATCTCTTATCGATGACTGACAGATTGGCGTGTGCTGTATCCAATGGCAACCACCACGTCAAGTTCCTATTTTATCTGGCTGTCCAACAATGGGGCGATCACGTTGCGAACTCAATCCCGGCATTGGAGGAGACTCTGACCGCTGTGGACCTGACATGCGACCGTCTCTTCCATACTGCTGGAATGATCCATGTCTCTGTGATGAAGGTTCTCGTCGGGAGAGTCCACTTGAATGACTTGATGGGCACCACAATCGAACTTTTAGCCAGACATATCGAGTTTGGTCCGAAATCACATGGAGTCGAAGTCATGCAGGGGATCCTTCAGATGATCAAGTGCCTCAAAGGTCGGACTCTCGCCTCCGACCCCGAGACGATTTTCGAGGATGTGGACTTTTCCGAAAACAAGAGTCACAGCAAGAGGGATAAACGATCTGTGGTGATGGTGCACAACAATAGCACATATCAGATGCTTAAGGTGGTCGCAGCCTTTATTTTTGGACATTACGCGTTCATTCAGGAAGTGACGGATACGTGGCATGATGACCCCAAGTCAATCATGAACTTTGAAGGGTCATGGATTGCGCATTCTGTCTTCACAGTCGTTGGGCTGGCCTTGGTGAACCTTCTGAGAACCGAGATTGATCCTGAACTAAGGGGCAAACATAAGCGCAGACTCTTTAAGATCCTACGACGGATGGAGGTTATGGCCCACAAGTATCCAACAAACCATGCAGCTATGTATTACCTCCTCGAGGCTGAGATTGTCGACCAAGGATTGACTCCAGATGATTCCGCAGGAAATTCAGGAGTATCAACAGCAGGTGGAAGTGCTGATATGAAGAAGGCATTTTTACTCTTCGAAAAGGCGATCAAGTACTCAGTGGATGGCGATTTTCCGTTGCACAAGTGCTTCTCGTACGAACTGGCAGCCAAATGCCATTTGCGTCACGGTTTGGTCACCACCGCAAGGTGCCTAATGGCAAATGCCTCCAAGGTCTATCAGAACTGGGGAGCCAAAGGCAAGGTGCAATGGTACAACCGCACCTATCCGGATCTGTTTCCATCACCACCAGAAGTCGAACCTACAACTCTGAAACGCAGTTTGTTTTACAAGCCCAATGACAATCACGGGTACACAGCAAACTATCCACTGTCTTCTAACGCCACGCCTTCCACTGGAGCGGGAGCTGTAAGTGGCACGTCTCCATGGATGGCTGGCAGCCCCAAGGTCATGTGCAGTCCGTCCACGTTTGGAATGGATACAGTGTCAGCTTCAGCTGCGGCAATGGCCGAGTCTAATTTAGCGTCCTCGTTTCAAAATGGATGCCCATCCGCGACTTCAACCAGCCCCTCAACCCTCTCTGCACCGATATACTCGCTTCAGAACACCTGGCTCAACTCTCCCCAGTCACCAGAGATCGACAATGCGGAACTGGACATTCTCGATTTTTCGTCCGTGATCGAGGCTATGCAAGTGATTGCCAGCGAGATTGATCTGGACTTGCTGCTTGTCAAGTCCTTAGGCGTATTGAACCAGTCTGTAGGCGCCAACCAGTGCTGTGTAATCATTTCCAAAGATCAAGAACTCGTCTTGGCAGCTTCCCTTGGCAACCTGGGTCGTTGTGAGTCTGTGAATCCACCGATGGAGGTCGGGAAGTGCGGATCGTTATTCCATGGCGTTATCAACTACGTGATCCACACATCTACATCGTGTCTGCTTACAAATGCCAAGGACGACCCTCGTTTCTGTGCAGACGCATATTTGAAACAACGACCGGATCTGAAGACTGTTCTCTGCGCACCCATCCTTCACAAGGCCACACTTGTCGGTGTCCTGTATATGGAAGATTTCCCTGAACGAGCTTTTGCGAACAAGAGGTTGTTGGTCATGAATCTGTTGGTGCAGCAGCTGGGCATCTCCATCACGAACGCACTGCTGTATCAGTCCGTCCTGCAGTCTGAGACCAAGTTGAATGGACTGCTCGAAAACATGCCTTGTGGAATCGCACTCTGGGATGCGACAGCCGAAGATTGTCAGTACATCAATTCCTCCTGGAAAGATATGACCGGATTCACGGTAGATGAGATCATGAACTCTAGCTGTAGTGTATTGGCCCACCCCGACGAGATGATTGCGAATGGAGTTGCCTGGAAGGAGCGCGTTCAGGCCGGAGTGCCCTGTCAGTGGTATGTTGGATGATAATGAGAAAGTTCATTTGAATGCTGCATGGTTTTTTTAGTTTTTAATATAAACGCTTCTTACCGCCAAATTAGGGAATGTCGGTATCGTTTGAAGGATGACACCTATCGCTGGGGTATTGTCCGCATGTTACCGATCATGGCCTCCAGAGAGGCAAACAAGATTCTTCAATGGCTAACTGTCACGACCGACATCGATGATCAACGAAGGGCAGTACAGCTGAAGTCCAACTTTCTTGCCAATATGAGTCACGAACTTCGCACGTAAGTCGACTTCTTTGCCCTCTATCTCCCATGGTCAATATTCTCACATATTTACCATCCCAGGAATTTCTCTCTCTCTCTCTCTCTCTCGATTCTCTTTGATAGCCCATTCTCTGGCATCTTGGGAATGCTCTCGCTACTCAGAGACTCGAGTGGACTATCTCATGAGCAATTTGAATTTGTGGATATGGCCAAAGCGTCGTGCGAAATGCTGATCCGCATCGTAGATGATCTATTGAACTTCAGTAAATTGGAGGCTGACAAAGTCACTCTGGAGTATATCCCACTCTGCTTTGAAGAAATCCTTGGAGGTAAGTAGCACGCGCTTGCTTTCATCGCCGTATTCACCATTGACAGCTGTCTATGTTATTTCGCTATCTTGAATCTAAATTTTGTTTTCTTGGATATCTAGATGTATGCGACCTGCTAGTCCCTCTAGCGTCCAGAAAGGGTCTCGAACTCATTATTCTGGTAGACGATACGCTCCCTGTTCAGCTGATTGGTGATCCAGATCGGATGAAGCAGATTCTTATGAACCTTATCGGTAACGCCATCAAGTTTTCGACCTCCGGCAACGTTGTCATCAAGTACTGGCATGAACTTCGCAAACGCAACACGGTCAAACCCAAGAAGCCTTTGCAGTCTGTATTGGGTATCCTAACAGGCAAGTGCAAGCTCGAGCTCTTTAAACAGAACAATCTCGACCAATCTTGGAATGAGAGTGAGATGGACGAGTCGCATCTTGGGGATGAAGTCATTTTGCACTGCTCTGTAACAGATCAGGGAATCGGTATGACCCCTGATGAGCAAAAGATGCTGTTTGTCTCGTTCCAACAGACGGATAACGGAACGACTCGCAAGTATGGAGGTACTGGGCTAGGACTTTCGATCTGTGCGCAGCTGATTACGCATATGCATGGTAAAATCGTTGTCGAGTCAGAAAAAGGCAAAGGATCAACGTTTACATTTTCAGCCAAAGTCAGGGCTATGACTGATTATGATCGAGAGCAGAATATGGCAGAGAGTGCGAGGATCCTAGAGTGTCAGAAGGTTATGACGGCTAGACGGGTAGCCCTCGAAAGTAAGAGGGTGCTTATCTTGTCGCCGAACAAGCTGCTTCGAGAACAACTCAAGTGGACCACGAGGGAATCTAACTGTATGGAATTTGACGATGTGGCCTCAGCAGTGCAATGCGGCGCAATCGGGATCCTCGGCGGTCCGCCTGGCTGTTGTTCAGGAAAGGGTCGTGGAGCAAATGTGGTAGAAGTTGAGGCAGATCAGGTGGAAGGTATCATTGGGGTCGATGGTCATATTGGACCAGCGTCTCGTCCCGCACTCGAAGGCATCCTTCCTTTTGATTTTATCCTAGTCGATCACGTCCTGGATTCCGCTGAACTTGACTGTATATATCCCTCGCCTGTGGTGGCGTTTATCCTGCTGTTGGCACCTACGACCGAAACCTTAAGGTGGATCTTACCACCTGCTAAGAAGCCGGTGGATGAAGAGCCGGACGAGCCTGACTCCGGGCAGGTCGACATCGGAGGACGAGGGCGGACCCGACAGACCTCCGAAGTGGACTTTGCAGAAAAGGCCCTGGGTCAAGTTCGCAGTGAGACATACCTCTCCAAGATCAAGGAGCACTCCGGACTTAAGCAGTCAGAGCCTGCAAGACCGCTGAAATGGGTACCATCCAAGTTATTCAAGAGAAAGAAAGAGTCGACTCAGTCTGCAACCATCAAGAAGCGAAAAAGACAGGATTCAATCGATTTCATCGATGCTTCGATGGCCCCAGGAATAGGAGTTGGAAATACTCCAGTACCGTCCGCGCCTGCCACAAACTCGCCGTTCCAGATTTGCAGGATGATAAAGCCCGTGCGTCGACTGAAGCTGCTACAAATCATGTATAACGCTCTGATTCATAGCGAGCAGATCTCGAGAGGCGAGGGCACATTTGAAACAGGACAGCTGGTGGAGATTTCCGAGGAGAGTGGCTGGGCCGACAGTGACGGCGGGATTGACGGCGAAAACGACGATCAGGTTTCGCAGGGCCAGGAAAGGTCTCCATTATCGTCGTATGCAGACTCGGCCACTTCGTCTCGATCAGTGTCCCCTGCGAAATCTATCTCTCCTCGTCGCAGCATTCTGAAACGGAGACATTCAAAGATTTTAGATGCTGCGAAGGAAGACCATCGAGACGATAGTAGTAGTGACGGATCGGGAAGAGGTCGACTGGTCCACAAGGCCACCAAGATTGACGAACCTTCGTCATCCTCATCTTCGTCATCAAAGTCGAGAGCCGGCAGGGCCACGAACAGTAACTTGCCGAGACGAGCCAGGAACAATGATGCGTTGACTCTTCTACTGACACATGAGGAACGAAAGAGGTGCAACGGTATCAATGTCCTGGTCGCTGAGGACGACTTTGTATCGCAGAAGATCCTTGAAAAGTAAGTGATTTTCTTTGTCTTCACAAAGAAGACATGACGCGTATTGCTTCCGTGGTTTGTGAGGTTCACAATTCAATTTCTTACCATCTATTCTATTATTTGTCATACTGTGGCTACGTATAGACAACTTTCAAAGCTCGGGATGAACGTGGTGATCGCGAACAATGGCCAGGAGGCTGTGGACCGGTGGCTAGAAGCTGAGCGGGGATATTACACCATTGCGATTTTTGATCATGTAAGTCATAACCACTTTTTTGAAAATTATGTGTGTATGACCTGTGGTTAATTGCTACCGTCTTTGTCGATGAACTTGTGCCACTTTGCGATATTTATCTCACCGTTGCAACCACTATTATTTTTTTTTTTTGGATTTCTTAGCACATGCCTATCATGGATGGTTTGGCGGCCACAAAAAAACTCCGAGCCCTTGAGGCTGAGTTTGCCGAAGAGCTTGAAAAGAGAAACGTAGGGAAAGGTCCAGACGCAGAGAAGCATGTCCGAATCCCAATCGTTGGACTGAGCGCAGATATCCAGCTCGCCACCAAAGAGGTAAATTTTTCTGAGCTACACTTTGGACAGTTAACGATTTTCGGTTTTTTGTATGTTGCATCTAAGCATTGTACTCTCTCTCTCTCTTGTTGGTTGATATAGAAATGCATCAAGGCTGGAATGAACGAGTACATGACCAAACCGCTACTCACACAAGGACTTGCACTCTTGATCCAGCGGTACTGCTGTGGTTAAAAGTGGTGAAATCCTAGCGAGCGAGCGGGTCTCTGTGGTGTTGAAAGAAAATAAAATTTTGTCAGAGTGATTACGAGATGTAAATCTCGAGCACCACAGGATGTACGATCTGTGTGCCTTATCTTCGATCTCATATGTTGTTACCCCACTTCAACTTGCATGAAAGATACTCACTATGAATCTAGGGAGCTCGAACTCGTGTCCCGAGGACTTGTCGCCTACGTTTTCATCCACCTCTTTCTCTATTAGTGACATCCACATATAGCCGATATTGCTGTTTCCTTATATCCGAGTTCTTAGAACCTCAATTCACCTGCAAATACTCACTTCCCGTTCTGAGCTGCATTGACGTGATTGCTTTAAACGATATCTCTGTAGTCAAGTGCTCCCCAAGTCTTTTATAAAAAGTTAAACGCTCCTCGTGTAGGGCCCGTCTTTGAATACGTTCATCATCCTCAAAGAATCCGAAAGCAAACAAAAAAAAAAAAAAAGGACTAGTACGGCACCTTAGTAATTCCTATCAAGTATCCTCTCTTTATGATTTAACTCTCGTAGTTTTTTAAAGTCGAGACGCGCCCTGAACACACCCTGTTTTTTTTCTTTTTAAGACGCGTCGTCCACTCGACAGTTCCTCACTTTAAAAAAAACAAGAAAATAACCTACAAAAATATCACATCGAGCAATTGCGCCTAATCTTCAACGTTACTCCGCCTTCTAACTCGCAAACCTTTCTTCGTACCTTCAAGCACTCAGTCTTTCTTGAACCCCTCTATTGCTAGTAGTAGTAGTATTCTTTGTTATTTATCCACGCCCCGCTGCAGCTATGGCAAACGCTTTCAATGGCCCAGAATTACCGCCGCATTTGTTCGAAATTTTTCGAGCTGGAGAATTCAATTCTATAAACTGGAGCGACTTTAGTGAATTGGAAGAATGCGTTTCCCTCGACTACAACCCTCACCTCCCTGCCCAGCACGTAGATATGGTCGATGATGGTTCAAACAGTTGCGCTCGACTTCTCTACACGTATAATCGACGGTGCCAGCGTCTTTTGAATACGGTGCAAGACGCAATTGATGTACAACTTCAACAGCAACCGAACATGCCTCTGCTCCACCAGCTTGAGGATCTAGAGCGGAGTATCTACGATAGCCATGCCCCACAGAATATGCAGGACACCTTGGCGACCATCAGTGAACTGAGACGCCGTTTCAACTTGGACGTATTTGATCCCAATGTGAATCCTTATGAAGGGTTCCAAGAAGGTCTATACGAGGTAGCGAACCGGCGCTACCGAGATGACGTCGTATATGTGTTGGACGTCCTCGATGGAGAACTGGACGATATGAGGGCCACAATCGAAAGAAACGAGACAACATTGAGGCACTATCTCAACCTGCATACGGTTGCCCGTTCAATTAGCTCCAACGGCCCTCTTATCCGAAACCTGAGGAGGATCAAGACTGCTCTTGGACTGCAGATGTTTAACATTCCAAGCGTGTCAGAGTTGCAATCGCTCTCGATCCAGTGCAGATCGGTCGGTTGGAGAGAGGAGCATTTCTCGTCCTTGCAAATGGATCAAGAACAGGAATTGAGGGCCTCCTTGGCAGCTGCAGCAAAAGTTTTGAGGCATTTTTCGGATCAGCCAGGATTGGGGGGTAATTGGGTGGATGAGATTGATAATAACAATGCATCTGCTGGCCATGGACTGGAAGATATGGACCAAACACCAGAGGCCGAAATAACAGCTGCTCAGTGTTTAAACTTTGCTGGGGACATCATTCAGAGGAACTGGCTCTCATTAGAAGAGCTGGAATGGCGAGGACCGTACAGGGCAGGATGCTGGTATCTAGGAAGTCATCTCTGTGGTGGGGCTGAACCCTTTCCAAGGCTGGGAGATCTGTCAACGCTTGGACCCTCGCGACTGGTGGTGTTGAATTTGCATCATTGGAGGATTTCTCGCAAAAACCTGTCAACCCTTCTCGAGAACTGCAAGTATTTGACGGCACTCGAGCTAACAGAGTGCAAGATTTCAAACAAGCGCAACCACGATGACTATTGGAGTGATGCCGCTGCGTTTCAACATCATGGTGTGCGATACTTGCGTGCTTCGATGACCACGCTCTTCGCCAAGGAGAGACACCGTGAGTTCAGGGACATTTTGCAGATCGGAGCGCCTGCGACTCTCCCGACCGGTCCTGACCAGTTGGATGGCGATCAACACATGGCAATCGTTGAACTCGAATCCTCTTTGTTCCTCCACTTTCCTCAACTCGCACATTGGTCAATCTCTAAGGGTCCTGACAATGATCACATGGTTCCCTGGATCGGTTTTGATATCCGCACATACTGCCCAGATCTTAACATGCTGACCATAAGTTCAAAAGCCTTCTCAACAGAAGAGAAGGCTGCGTTGATGGTCCGCGTCTTCCGACCGGAACAGCAGCCTGAAGATATCCAATTCCATGTAGACGACGAGCAAGAAGATATGGAGCTGAATCCTGCGAGATACGAAATGGGGCCCGGTAGGGGACTGAAGGCCTTTCGAATGAAAGAAAACGAAGGACATCAACACTTTGGGGACCATTTGATCAAGGCGCTAAGACTGCATCAGTCAACACTCGAGTCGCTCGATCTTGATCCAGATAATATGGATTGGAATCTTAAAAGCACAGGTGAACCTGCCGGCAAAGCTGGTGATGAGGGCGATGAAGACTTTGGTATAAACAATGATGACAACGACTTGCAGTTGGAGTGGTCGGATGACGAGTTGCATTGGCCAGATGATGAGGACGATGATATCGAGGAAGACGAGGAAGACGATGACAATGTCGGTGGCAATGGCAACGGCAACGGCAATGAAGATATTCAGTTGTTAGCTATGCCATTGTTGAACGGTGGACCTGTCACACCCCCGGATACGCCGCCAGTACAAATCGGGCAGGAAGACGAACAAGAACTGGTAAACGGAGTCATAAACGGACTAGGCCACGTACAAGCTGCACAACAACAACCAACGCCAACAGTTTCTCCACCCCAGTCGCTGCCATCGCCACCACCACCGCCGCCCCAGTCGCCGCAACAGGGGCCGCCAGAATTTAACCCTAACACTCTCGAGAACTTCTTACGCAATTGTCGGCGTCTCCGTCACTGCAAACTCCCAAATGTGATGCTCAGGCTCGATCATTTCGGAGACGAGGAGCTAGGGGTTTGGTCATGCACGGAATCACTTGAAGAACTCTGGATTGAGCTCCAGTTTCTAAATCCAAACGATATACCCTGGGTAATGGGCCAACTAGGATTCGAGCGATCCCGCATATATAGGAGAACAAGTGATCGGTATTCGGAGCCCCATGGTGTCTGGCCCGTTGCGCCCAGGGTCGCCCCTATCGATGCTGGTATCGAGGCAGCTGAAGCAGCTATTTCAGCTTTTATTGTGTCAATTGAGGAAAATGAAGCAATTAATGCTGCCTACGCTGCAGCATTTGATGCCCGTGATCTGGAGGCCTTGAGCGCCCTTATCCTGAACCATGTCCATCTGTGGACAATCCTTAATGCTGTAACCATATCTCACTTCTCGCCCCACTCCTTCGCTGCGCATGATGCCAACATTACATTGGCTAACTTGGCGGCTAACGGTGTAGCCAGTGTCAGAGCAGCAGTTTTGGCGGCCAGGAATTCTTCGGCTCACGCGGCAGCTGCAGCTATGGCTTTAACGATTGCAGCGCTCAATAGTGATCAAGACGCCGCGGCACCGGAAGACGGATGGATGAATCATGCCGAATTCCAGAACTATTTGAATCGGTACTGCATTGGTATCCCTAGGGATCGAGTCGCCAAGGATGATCTTATCAGACAGGAAGCCGACGAGGATGCTGACGATGCTATGAATGAAGGTGATGAAACTCCACTACTTCCTTCGGTGGTACCTTTGGGATCTCCTGAACTGGAAATGATGATAGAGGCGGGAGAATTTGCACGCGAACTTGCAGTTCAATTCCTACTGCGGTTTCCGAGCCTAAACGCGGTATATGTCGGCGACGGACTCTATAGGCGCCATGTTCTAGGCCCAGCAGATGAAATCGAGTTTGATAACGAGGATCATGACTTCCACAGTGGTAGCGACACGGACGATGATCACGATGACATGATGGAAGATGCCGTGGAAACGCAAGATGCCAACGAGGAAGAGTCACAGCAGACAGAGGCAGAGGCAGAGGCACAGGCACAGGTCGGCAGCTTTAATGTTAACCAGGACCAGGGTCAGAATCAGGACGAAGGAGGTCCGAGTCAGAATCAGGGTCAAGGTCAGGGAAGAAGGAGTCGAAAGCGTCGAGCTGAACAAGATGACGACGATGAATCTGTGCAGCCACTGAGGAGAAGTGCTCGATTGGCAGAGAAGCGTGCTAAGCTGGAAGTGAAGGAGACTAAGACGGAGGATTGAAGGATTGATTGATATTTTTAGCTGTATCCGGTAGTTATTTTTTAAACGCCTCGACCGCGAGCAAAAAAAAAACATTTTAAACAATGGAACGAGTGTGAGTGCACATCCGGCGGGTTTCGGATTTCTTGCGTCCCTCTCTTTGGCGCCGAATTAGAGTCGCTTCTTCATTTCTTAACAAAAGCACACGATTATGGTTATGGATATTTGTGATAGCGCGCGTTAGGATATGATGCGGTCGATTCTCGTTCCCCCCTAGGCGGGAGCAGCTCTTTGAAACACGTTCGTGGTCGTTGAGTCCATTGCTGCTTTAGCTGCAGCCTCTGCTGCATTGATTTTCGTATGCTATTCATGATGCCGTCTGGAAGGGTTCTGTGGCAATAAAGTACCTGCTCCATGGTTCTCCGCAAATGGCAACTACTCTGGGGTCCATATGATGTAGCTTTTGTTAAAATGCGAGCCTGTATTCAGCATGGGATATGTAGTTCAGGAAACATGTCTGAGTATTCTTTCCCAGAGAAACATCGTCGTTCGTTCGCATTGGTCAAAATGAGTGTTTTTTTCATATCATTGACCTGACCGGCGTAGACTTTGTTAAAGACTTTGCTGTTTTCGACTTGAAGCTTTGCATGCTTGAATCGTTGCTCACAATAACCTTTGCGATGTTCCCTTGGCCGGTGTCTGATTCTAGACCCTACCCCGAATTGTTGAAGCGGCTTTGCGTTGCCTTGAATTGGATTAATAACGCCCAGCCTCACTGCCTTCACACTATGCATATTTCGTAATTTCTCAGCAGTATGAGAGTTGCATGCAGTAAGGCGATGATACTTGTGGTCACAGGAGAGAGAAAGGAGAGCGTGGTAGCAAGCGAAGAGAGGATGAATGAGCGAGCTGTAATTGAGGGAACCAAGATGACTTTTTGCCGTTGGACAACCTCTGGTTCGAGTGGAAGGCAAAAATAACCCCCCGCTCTCTTTGTTACACTGCAACTTTCACAAAAGCAACAAGTTGCAATGAGTGGCAGTGAGTTCATCCGCGCGATTGATTCTTCCTCATTGAGGTGCCTCATTCATTGCAGTGGACAAGGTGCGAACCATGGGCGTAGGGGAAAGAGTATCTGTTACTGCGAACGAATTAGACTATCCATCTTTGGCTTTGCCCCGTGCAAAAGCTGTGCTGGGCTGCGCTGTGCTGCTTCCCGGCCGGTGTCCTCTGCTCGCCGCGTGTCGCTGCATATGCTCTTTCATAGCCTCTTTGCTCTACTTTCTCTTCGGAGCATGTGTGTGTTACACCACGTCAATACTATTTGATGCATGCATGTCACCAGCATGGATTGTCTGTACAAAAGCGTTGAGCTTTTCGTCCTGTTTGCCTCTTCTCATTTGCTCATCACCCAATCCCCTCATCACATCAACCTACCCTCATCCCTCGCTTCACAATTCCAAATGTCCGAGACGCCATCGCAGCAAACCACCGATGCCTCGACAGATAAACCCAGCTCCGTTACAGGCGGCGACAAGCCGCGTGTGTTGATCGTCGGCGCAGGCCTTGCCGGGCTGATGCTCGCGCTTCTCCTCGAGAAGATCAATATCCCATACCAGGTGTTTGAGCGTGCATCCAAAATCCGCCCATTAGGTAAGAGCGGAGGCGAGGGTGATTGACGGTCTATGGTGCGGGGGTAATATTAAACATCAAGTCTCTTTCGCATCTGCAGGGTCGGCGCTGTCGCTAGGTGCGAATATCCTCCCGGTGTTCGAGCAGTTGGGAATGTTGCAAGATATCATAGACATCTCCTACCCCGTTCTCTCGCAGGTGCTGTACGATGCCAATATGAAGCAAATCGGCAAGATGTCGATGAAGGACTACAAGGGAGTGTAAGGCCCCGCTTCCTGCATGCAACACAACACGTGAAAGAACCGGCTCCACCCGGAATGAATATGAATGATTGAAGGTTATTGCCTGATCCCAAATACTTACACCCACCAGCATCTTCTCTTCGCCTCAATTAGCACTGGGTATGACACGCTGGTTTTTGCGAGACCCCAGCTCCACGAGCTGATGCTCTCTCGCGTACCCGCCGAAAAGGTCCTCATGAACAAAAAGGTCCTCTCCATCGAGCAGAACCAACTGGGCGCTATGATTCGCTGCAATGACAACACCCAATACCACGGCGACATTATCGTCGGCGCCGATGGAGCCTATTCGGGCGTCCGCCAGGCACTCTACAAGAGGTTGGAGGCCAAGGGTATGTTGCCCAAGTCTGATGCCGAAAGCCTTGAGGCGGGATTCATTACCATGGTCGGAACCACCGACCCCATGGATCCTGAGCGGTACCCGTGTTTAAAGGAGCCAGTCGTGGATTTCTCAGTGGTCATCGGTGGCCAGCACCTGAGCGTAAGGATTCTTTGTGCCGCCTAAATGTGATCGGGTGCAAAGGGTGGCACGCATGGACCAATCGCTGATAGACCTTTAATGTCATTCTTCCAAAATAGTGGGTAACTCTCACGCTCCCAAATAACAGAGTAGGCTGGGGTGTCGCTATCCAGTTCGCGACCCCTGAAGAGGCGAAAGAGGTGCAGTTCAGGAACTCTGAATGGGGGCCTGAAGCCATTGAAGAAATGATCGGTCGGTTCCGTGATCGTAAGCTCCCGATTGGTGGCACCATTGGTGATTTAATTGATGCCACACCCAAGGACCTGATCTCGAAAGTGTATCTTGACGAAAAAATGTTCGAGACTTGGCACCATGGACGGACTGTACTGATCGGCGATGGTACGGAGAACAAGTTTTAGAGAGGAAAAAAGATGGCTGCGTTTTGTCGCGAGACTACGATACTGTTGCTGACAATGTCTACCCGTTTCTGTCTTACCTATACGTATCATCTTATAGCTTGCCACAAGGTACAGCAGCCACGACATGACCTCGTATTTCCCTGATAGAAGAATATTGTTGTCACTAACTCAGATATCTTTAACACATGCACCACAGATGCTTTTGAGCGCGGGTCAAGGTAACTACGTGTTCTTAACACTGAATTCGCCAGCTTGGCAACTTGGCAGACTACAGGACTAACAGGCCTCGTCTCTGGTACCTTACCTACTCTCTTGCAGGTGCTATTAATGCGATGCAGGATTCTGTCATTCTTGCCAACGCCATTTATGACCTCAAGTCATCCAATCCAGACGAGCTCAAAGAAGCTTTTCAGAGCTACCAGACCCAACGCTATCCCCATGCTAAATTCCAGTACATGAACAGCAAGATGGTTTCCAAACTTATGACTGGCCAGGTAATATAAACGAGAGACTCTTTATACGAAGTAACGATCGATGGCCCAAAAGTACAAACAAACAAAAAGGCCTGGGGTAAACTGACATATTATTTATTTTGTGAGCAGAAATTAAGCGAAAGGATGATGCGATCGGTCGCATTCAACTACCTTCCTGACTGGGTCATAATGAGAGGCTTTATCAAGTCATCGTCTTATAGACCTCAAGCAGTCTTCTTGCCTCTGGTCGAGAACCGGGGCTCCTGTAAAGTGTTGCCGCAGGAACCCTCGCGTCGGGCAGAAGAGGAAAAGGCTGCAACATCCATTTGATCCATGCTCTCCACAGGCTTTCCATAAAATAATAGTAATTTATTAATAAAAAATATTGGCAATAAATATTGGCAATAAAGGCCACTTTCTCTTATCTTTGAGCAGCATTTCTTCCTGTCCAGCAACTACAACCTTGGAATGCAGTCGCTTCGACGCCAAGGTAAAGCATTCCGACCCAGTTCGACCCAGGCATATGAACAGCAACTCGTCCAATTCTGAAAGTTAGGGAGCGGAACAGTCAAGCCCTTTACTCTTTCAACTCACTGAGTCCTCGCTTTTGCATTCATTCTCTTTCCAGAGACGGCTATCATAGAGGATGGTGCTGGCGTACGGCGACGCTTCGAAGAACGTCAAGGTCGCAGCGACAAGCTATTTCAGACCGGAGGATACCAAAGCTCCGTTGGAGAAGGAAGAATAGAGAATCGGAGAGCCGTGTTGTTCATTCAACTGCAGCATTGTCGATGGCGTGACCAAACCAAGTGCTCGGTAGTTTTGTTCCTTTCTTTCAGGGGAGACGCGCAACAGTCGCCAGAGCGGGAATTGCGTCGACTTCTAAGGGACTGGCTATGTTTTTTCTTCCAGAAGAAACGGGCAAACCTAATGCAGTAGTAGTCTACTTCTTGGCGTCCTCATGCTATCCCCATGCTCTCTCGCCCTCGCCCTCGCCCTCGCCCTCACTTATTCTTTTGTATTTCTTGAAATCTGCAACTCTCGCTTCTTCCTTCGTCCACCCTCATCCACTTCAGTTCTTCATATACCTTGTCTTGCCTTATCAGCTTTATTCTGTCAACACCATGGCCACGCACTCTTTAGGTGCTGGACACAGCTTTCAGAGGGGCCGGCAGGGACTTCCTCCGCCCAACACACATAAACGGTAATACATACCGGAAAAGGCTTGGTCCGCCCCCTTACTTTCCATGATACTGATACCTTGTTGTTTTCTTGCTTGGATGCAATGCACCTATACAGAACACAGAGCTACAAGTCAGGAGGTAAGCATGCTATCATATAATCACTCGGCTAGAAGAAGAAGAAAAAAAAAAAAAGAAGTCCAGCAGCTCGATCTTTTATCAGCTACTAAGCCTTTTCATCCATGTCAAATTAGGGTTCAAAAAACCACACAAGAAAATATTTGCCTTCTGGGCCCTCTTCCTCACCGTCGTTGGCCTATGTTACTGGAACCTGTACTCCAGCCAAGAACGTAAGCGGAAGAAAAAAGAAATTTTGCGTCCTGTGCTATTGTTTTGTGACAGACAACAAACATAACCACATCCACATCCACAACAAACAAACCAATCCTCTGGAAACCGCGCTCAAAGGCATTGCGGCGGCATAGCCAAGTTTAAATGCTGTCTGGTGTTGATATGGTCGTTTTTAAAACGTTCTCAACTGGTTTCGTGCATCTAGGTGACCATTCCATTATGGAAATAACTCAAGAAGGCACTTCTCAGACCGAGATTCTTACCCCAGGACCATGGGATCCGGTGGACAACACTGATATGCCGCCAGGACGAACCTCAGGCCCAGGAAATGACGCGAATCAGATTATTTTTCAGGAAGACAGTAGCGACGACCAACGTAAGTCCTTCCTTTTGTGTACCTGGCAATAAATTAATATCGCGCATTCATGACCCCCTAACGCATGAAAATCCATTAGAATCACAACACGACGACCCATCCTTGCCTTCCAAAGACCCTATGGAACCTCCAGAGGAGCCAGTTGGAGATGATGACGACAACAAAGATGAGGGCATCATTGACAAAATCTTGAACTGGTTTTGGGGATTGATTAAGGCGCCTTTTTCCTGGCTTTGGGAAATGATTAAGGCACCTTTTTCCTGGCTTTGGGAAATGACTATGGCGGCTATTTCCTGGCTTTGGGTAATCGTCGAGGCACCTTTCGCCTGGCTTTGGGAAATAGCTACGGGGGCTATTTCCTGGCTTTGGGGAATCGTCGAGGCACCTTTCACCTGGCTTTGGGAGGTAGCCACGATTGTTCTTGGTCCGGCTTGGGAATGGGTGACGCAGACCTGCAGCGTCCTCTGGAGCAGTTTATTAGAGAACATGCCCTGCATCAAGATCGGGCTTCCTTATTCCCTTCTTGGAGCTGTTTTTGGCGCATTCGCATTGCCGTTGGGACTTCCTGTTATGCTGTGCGTTCTCGGATATTGCGCCGGAGGAATCGTAGCTGGGACGATTGGGGCGCTGTGTATGTCTTTCCATGGAGGTGCTACGCCTGCAGGCGGAATCGTTGCGACTTTTCAGTTCCTGGGGACGCAAAGTTTCTCATTTTTCTTTAACGCCCCCACTATTGGGCTCGGTGCTGTAATTGGTTTTATTGGCGGAGGATATTATGCATTTACTGATCTGTGTCCCCTGGTCTAATAAACGTCCTGGCGATCTCCATAGTACTATGGTTCATACACGTCGCGAGCTGTCGTATTAAAAATTACCTCTGTATTCGATTTTTCAATCAATGTTGCGGAAGGGAGGCAGCAACAAGCAAGCAAGCACCTCCCCCCCCTTTTTTTTTTCCGGGCCGTACTCCGTCTACGAGGAGGATCTTGTGACCCAGCCGATGACTCTGACGCACCTTTACCTGACTTGAACGAGGACGTACCACCGTTACCTGCCTTGCCCCCCACGTCACCCGAACTGACTCCAGACACCGAGGACGACTACGACGAAGACATGCCAGTCCTTCCGTTGACCCCGCCCATGCCCCCAGTCAAAAATCAAGGAGGAGGTGACTTACCTTGGGATGATTATTTTGATCTAGATGCTGCCACGCAAAGTCCGACCCCAGAGCCGTCTATCAGCCATCCCAAGTACTTTAAAAAAACAAACTACGTCCTTCCGACCGTGATCGCGCCTGCTACTAGCACGAACATGCAAGCCCTTTGGCAGAAAGAGAGTCTTCGGGCCAAATTCCATTCGATGCCAAAGCCTAGGATCTCTCGCGAAAACACACTTTTCCACCTCGGATCCAAATGTACCAACCGACAAAGGACACGTTACTTGCCAAAGTTGCCGCCGGTTAGTATGTTTCGTGTACAGCACCCATTGTCTCCCTTCCCTGGTTCGGAGCTCCGAAGCCTTCCGGGGAAATGCGGCTTATCGTCGATTGTCGCTACATCAACAAGTATATGACTCCGCCGCCGGTCCATCTCTCTCCTATGCCCCAAGTCGATGGCAAATATCCCTTCCAAATTCAAATACGCCCTTCACTACGACATCTCTTCCGGTTTCGACCACATTCCTCGCCATTCTGACTCACAGCCCTGTTTTATCATTCAAATTGACGGACAAATTTTTATCAATCAACCAGAATTGCAATGAATGAGATATGCGTGCCATGAGCATTCCAGGTGTGGCTCCACGACATGTAAAAATATTTCCTTTGTGAGACCGCCCTTTTCTTTGTTCCCCAAAAAAAGCAGCATATAGACGATCTACTTTTCCTCTTCAAGTCCACCGCACAAGTCCGCATCTTCGCCCAACGATGGGCCGCTTGGTACGCGGGCTTGTGCGGTGGGCTTAAAGAGGAAAAGTAGATCGTCTATATGTTGCTTTTTAGGGGAACGAAGGAAAGGGCGGTCTCACAAAGGGAATGCCCATGGCACGCATATCTCTCCCATTGCAATTCTGGTTGATTGATAAAACTGTCCGCCAATTTGAATGGCAAAATAGGGGTTGGGAGTCAGGGTGGCGAGGAATGTGGTCGAAACCGGAGGAAATGTCGTAGTGGAGGGCGAATTTGAATTTGGAAGGGACATTTGCCATCAACTTGAGCATAGGATGGAGGTGGACCGGCGGCGGAGTCATATACTTATTGATGTAGCGGCAATCGATGATGGGCCGCATTTCCCCGGAAGGCTTCGGAGCTCCGAACCAGGGAAGGGAAACAATGGGTACTGTACACGGAACATATTTGCCGGCGGCAACTTTGGGCAAGTAACGTGTCCTTTGTCGGTTGGTACATTTGGATCCGAGGTGGAAAAGTGTGTTTTCGCGAGAGATCCTCGTGTCTGCTGCTGGATCCTCGTGTCTGCTGCTGGGGAACGGAGGAAAGGGCGGCGAGATGATTGTTCAGTGGTGAGAGGTGGTGAGGGACATGTAAGAGTGGAACCGAGCTGTAAATTCTGTGATTTATTGCCAGGTGGAGGAGGAGGTGTCAGAGATGTTCCGATAAGAAATCTTTTTCACAGAAGCTGGGTCTCTTATTTATATTTTTTGGTCGCGTTCTCGATCATTGAAGATTGACCAGTTACTCATCCCGAGGTTTAAATAGGCACAGTAGATTCAGTTCTACCAGAATGACCTCTGGTGTCGAAACACTAATCATATGCGCCTGCTAGAAAAGAATAAACACCACTAGCATCACATGAGTGTTGCCCAGAATCCGAGGTGTGCTGTTTCATTGATGATACCTGTCGACCTTTGAGGACGAAGGTCGTGTCTATGAGGAGGGAGACGGGAGGAGAGGGATCGATCACAGCAGAACCATTGTGGATGCATTGGCAATGAAGAGGCGTAGACTTGCCAGAAATTTAAAGCGCAAGGTGCGACCTGTCCTGAAGCATACGCTGACATGGCGCATACACGATTGTTTGTTTGCCCTGAATGTGTTCCAATCACATTCCCAGGCACAGGCCACACTCGTATTTAAGATTGATTGTCAAAATCACACACAACAAATAGTCGCATCCCTGCTCTTACTAAAAATTGCTAGAAAGTCAGTCGCGTGTTGGATGCATCGATCTGCAATGCTTCTTTGTGCTGAAATCAGTGTCTTGTCTTGGTCATTGCACCCATATTCACTCATTGCTGTCCACTCTTGATGTGTCTCTGGACGAGTTCACAGCCAGCCAGTCATGTGCGCGCATTTCTCAGCTACGTCATCAAACGTTTATTTTCTCTCGAACGTTCAAAAAGTTCACACCTTTCCTCTCGTCTCTCTCCTCACCTCCACTCCCCCAGCTCCTCCTTCTCTCTCCACAACTCCTCCTCCTCTCTCTCACTCTCCACTCCACCTCGAATGTGAATGGCTAATGCATTCCGTTGCATTCTTAAATAGATCAAGGTAAGTGAATGCAGAAGCGTAAG
>MU616829.1:0-38288 GCA_025201705.1 Dissophora ornata | reverse complement strand
TTTGTAGCGCTGCGTTTCTTTCTCTGGCTTCTGTCCTTCCTCTCATCGTTGCAGCTTTTCTGCGTTGTGCTCGTTCCTGTTGTTGTTGTCGCTCCGGCTATCTCTATTGGTCCTAGTCGCATGTTTATCAGTATTTGGTTGTTTATGTTCTGGACACCATTTTTTATGAAAGTACTCCACGCCTTAACTATTGCTCTTTTTTCGTCTTCTGTTTCGCCGTCGACAGGGCTGAGGTAGCTTTCGTCGTTCTGTGGGTCATCCGAACTAGGGTAGTTTTCGTCGCCCTTTTTTTTTTTTTTTTTTTTTTAATAACGCGACGAAAACAAAGCTCCCTTCGCAATGAAGGTATCCATCAACGCTATATAACAGCCGCGTTCCCATGGGCTAACTCAGTAGGTCCATGCGACTATTGCCACCCCTCGTCAGGGTTTTTAAAACTTGAAGACATTTTCTACCAATAATCTATCCTCCCCATCCTCTCCATGGTGCCCAGGTGCCTCTTTCCCAGCAGGCTCTGTAGTAACGTACGATCCGCGTCGTGTGGGTCAAGTGTGGGCCCTCGACAGATCCCGCCTTCATGGCCCGCCACAGGGACAGTGGTCGTCCTCACAAATGCATCCATAGCCTTCGCTCCACTCGCCTCGGGGTCCGGTGTACTTTGCCTTCTTGTCTCTTGCTGTGATACTACGCTCCTTCTCGCGTTCGACCGTTGTTTTACATCTTGGCTTTCAGATGAGCTCAGTCGCTTGTTTTTTCTCAAGGTGGCCGATGAACCTGTGTATTACTTTGCGAGCGATTGTCAGGGGAGTACCAAGCGTACCCGTCAAGAGTGAAGCAAGCCTAATCCAATGCAAATCAGGCTTAGAGCGCAGCTACATATGCAAGTGATATGGCAGCAAAGTTGTTGCCTTGCGAGGCATTTGAGACTCTTTCTCAAAATTATCCCACAAGCACGTTTTGAAGTTCATTGGCTCTTGTTCTTAATAATCACTGTCTGGATCTAAACCGAATGATTCTGGAGACGGGAAATGCGGCTCCGGCCACTGCTGCCAAAGTCGCTGCCGTTGCGCCTCGCCTCCTGCTGATCCCTCTTCCCTGCTTGTCCGCGAGATCGCTTGAAAGTCTTCAGAGTCACGTCCGCCAAAACCACAGTCCTCGTTGCCTTCTGAAATGAATCAGAGATATTGAATCTTCAGGGTAAAGTTCTCAAACAACTTCCATAACATGCGTCGCAGACTGACCTGAGAAAGAAACATGCGGCTTGCCGAGATTATTGATACAGGCTACAGCCGCGCAAAATGAGTACGCTAGTCTAATGAAGATGACGACTGCACTCGGCACATGTCATGCATAAGTCCTCTTTGCAAATAAAACGCTTCGGTTTTGCAGTCGTAAGCACTGTGTAAAAAACATGAATCCAAAGCAATTCAGATCGTAAGCATGTGCGAAGGACTGCGTGCACAATCATTGAGAGCACCACAATGTCCAACCGCACAAGGAAAAAAAAAGAGAGGGGAGGGGAAGTCTTGGAAGGCCAAATAAGGCCCAGACACTTCTTTAGAGAGCTACGACAAGAGTGGGAACGGATGGGAGGAAGGACAAAAAGAGCAGTTTTTGATCGATTTTGTTATTTCGCATCCCCGGAATGAGACAACCGAAGAACTAATAGAAGAATCCAGGGAAAACGCGCGATAATTAGGCAAGAGTTGAGCATGCGCAAGGGTAATTTTTTTAGGTTTGAGTAGGTAGTCGTCCTATCGTTCTCTCACGTTTCTGAATCCTTCGTCTTTACCCCGATTCTATTTTAAACATTTTGCAAGAATCCGGGGATGGATGTACACTTTTCATTTCGTGCAACGTTCAAATATTGTCCTTCCAGGAAATACAAGGGACCGAACATTCATTGACAACAATAGTTTGGTAACTGACGAAGACGTCGAGACTATTACAAACTTGAGGTCAGCATATTCTATTCGTGCCCTTCAGATCTCAAATAAATGTGATCCTTCGTTGTATGAATGAAAGCTAGAGATACCACGCTTACCACGCTCAAGCGTGGTCGAGATGGTGTAAGTAATTAGCCTTGTTCTAAGGAGAAAACCAATGGTGAGACCTCAGTGAAGACATGGCGGTGCACCTGCGCCTTTTTTTTTGGTCGGTCCCGCGCAACGCTATTCTATGTGAAATTCGCCCAGGAATAACAATGATTGTGGGCAACTAGAGCAACTCGGTACAAGCTGATGAGGAACGTGCATGGGCTGCCATGTCCTGACCAATCGTCCTCGACAGCTCTTTCTCAAAAGATGACGATATCGCGCCCTACGACAACCCATTATCAATCTGATAGTGCAGTGCTCATTTTTTGGACGGTCGGAGAATAGAATCGGTCTTGGTCTATTCGCCACACATGCGGCATTCATCGTTATGCCTTGTTTGCGTACCGTTGTACAGGTATTACCATCCAACATGAACTTTTCTGAACTAAAAAGAAGTAGTAGAAGAATGCATGTGAGCTTCAGTCTTCCCTTGATGTGTTATCGACCATACTCGAGCCCGTACTCCTGCCACATGTCTCTAATTGTTGAATTATATGGCTCCATGGGAAAAAGAGAACGAGCAAATAGGAAAACAGGTCGCATTAATTGCACCGGCAGTGTACCCGATAGTTGGGATCCGATGCTCTCTCCTTATGCTCTAGTCCTCTGACTTCAGAGCATAACAGTACAAGGCAATCATTGAAGAAACAAGGGCAAAAGAAGAGAGCATATAAGGCGCGAGTGGATGAATAACAACTAGACAAGGCAGTCAGGTTTGGCGTAACGTAAAGAGATGTGGCACGTTGCCTCGTTCTGTGCATTTCCGCTGTCAAGCCTGTCAAAGCGGAGAAAACAGCAACACACTCTCATCTTTCTTGATACGCTCACGCATTACATTGAATGTTCCCAACAACAGAAGGCGCATCTTGCAGCGATTATGACAGCTTATTCTTCTTGTTTATGCAAGTTGCCGATCTTTTTCACTTGAACAGAAAAGTGAATATCGAGAGTGGGAGTTGCGCTCATCGGGTTCAATGTTCGTTTTGTTAATGGGTATTGCGGTACCGGGTTTATATCGAGACGACGACTCTTCCTTTGGTGATAACCTTGATGTTCATTACCGGGGATAGCGCTTAGTATGCTCCGGCAGCGCCAAGGTTTTGTGTGGCGGGTTATGTCAACCAATCACAAATGGGAATTTGGCCATCTGCACACAACGGACCCTCCAAAAAAGCGCGTCGTTTCGAAGAATATCAATTCAATACCGAGGGAAGTGTAAACGATGAGAGCCTTCTTTGGAAAAGTCAAAAACGCCATTGGAAAGGCTCAGACGAAAACGAGAACGGCAGTGAACCCTGGGAATGATCCTATCAGATTGAGCGTTGACAGGGCATGTCCTCTAAACTGGTACCGGGTTAGGGCATACAGGGCTGTTGACGGGAGCACAAGGGAGCGGACAGACATGGTGATTGGCTGACAACACACCGCGACTTTCCAGAGAGCGAATCATCGATGAGAGAGGGATGCATTATAATGATGTCTTTGCTTCACTCCCACACGTAAGACGTAAGACGATTACCTAGTAAGGTCTGAAGTACTCTGGTCACTCGTGCTTACTCCCCCATAACCTACCACGAGCATGTTCCTGTAGTCTCTCTGCTCCACCCACTCACACCAGAGCTCTATCTGGTAATATGTCTGACTTTATTCTATCTACTCTTAATTGTTTACCAGGGACGCCATTCCTGTCTTCCTTGGACATGCTAGTCTATTCACTTGCATTGGCAATAATCCTCAAAGTACTATAAATGGTCCACGTTCATCCTCTTGGCCACCCTTTTTTTTCTTGCTTCTTCAGTCTACCAACTCCTAACACTCTCCACTGACACCTTCACCTCTCCCTTTACCCTCTATCCCCCTCACCACATCCACGGTACCAATACCTCTAATCAACAATGGTCAAGGTTTTCTCCTTCGCTTTGCTCTCCCTCGCCACAGCCATCTCGGTTGTCGCTGCCTCTCCTCTCGACCCTGCTGGTCAGTTCAAGCGCCTCGGCGCTTGCCCTACCCTCGGATGCGTCTTCCCCCCAGACAGGTAACACACCGCGATAATCACCACTTACGCGTGCGTTATTTATTGTCACTCAACGCTCGTTTCATATCAAGACACAAATACCATTTTAACACTTGCACCTTTGTCTTTATTTCATGTGGACAAAAGGGCTGAGTTCCTTGCTGGCGCACACTTTGACGTTCGCGTTGAAGTCCACGCCGAGAGCGATGCCAAGCCAAACACCAAATACAGCTTGAGCATCGAGAAGCTTAGCAATGGTTCCAAGAGCAAGCCCAAGGCTGTTGAGTTCACCAAGTTCTCCCACATCAAGCCTGATGCTCAGGAGTCTTGGGACTTCTCCTACACCAAGGATGCCGCTGCCTACTGGAAGGGCCAGGATGGTGACAAGTCCGCTGCTACCCCTGTTCACGTCGCCTCGACCGCCTGGCGCCGCGTCCAGATCAAGGAGCCTGGCAACTACCGTGTTGTCCTCAAGTACAACGACGGTAAAACCACTGAGGCTTTTTGGACCGTTAACGCTGTCCAGAAGCGCAAGGCCAAGAACGTTATCCTCTTTATTGGTGATGGTATGACCACTGCCATGATCACCGCAGCCCGCTTGATCTCCCAGCCCCACATCAGCGGAAAGTACCAGAAGCATCTCAACATGGATAAGTTCCCCGTCCTCGGCCACATCATGACCCACTCCTTGGACTCTTTGATTACCGACTCTGCCAACTCGGCCTCTGCCTACAACTCTGGTCACAAGTCCTCCGCTGGTGCCCTTGGTGTCTACCCCGACTCCTCTGCCAGCCCCTTTGATGACCCCAAGCAGGAGCTTCTTGCTGAGCTCTTGCGTCGCCGTTCCAAGAAGAACGGTGGCAAGGGTGGTGTCGGTATCGTCACCACCGCTGAGATCCAGGATGCCACACCCGCAGCTGTTTTTGCTCACACTCGCAGCCGTGACGAGAAAGCTACGATCGTCGACCAGATGATCCACGGCGCCAACCCCGTCGTTGCCGATGTCATCCTCGGAGGTGGTGGAAAGTACTTCCACAACAAGACCGGAGGCAAGTCCCTCAACGGCACTGACTACTATGCTGCCTACTCCAAGGAGCGCGGCTACAAGGTTGTCAACGACAAGGAGGGTCTTCTCAACTACAAGGGTTCTGACCCCTTGCTCGGAATCTTCCACTCTACCCACATGGACGTCTGGATGGACCGCAACGTTTACAAGGGCAACTTGAACAAGACTGCCAGTGACCCCACCGGTAACGGCGGTTCTGCTCTTCACCAGCCCAACTTTGACGAGATGGTGATCAAGGGTTTGGACGTCTTGGAGAAGCGTCACCACAATGAGGGTTGGTTCATGATGGCCGAGGCTGCCTCCGTGGACAAGATGATGCACCCTCTCGACTACGACCGTGCGTTGGCCGATCTTCTTGAGTTAGATCGCGCCATCGGTAAGACCAAGGAGTACCTCAAGCGCCACAAGCTCGACAAGGACACCTTGATCCTCGTCACCGCTGACCACGCCCATTCGTTCGATGTCTACGGTTCCGTCGATACCCAGTACTTCAACTCATTCTCTGATTCAGAGGAGCTTGAGAAGAGGAACTCCATCGGAACCTATGAGAACTCTGGCTGGCCTTCGTACGTTGATGCCAACGGCGATGGCTTCCCCGATGAGTGGAACGTCCGCTACACCCTTGCCGCCGGTACTGCTGCTTTCCCCACCCACCGTGAGGACTTCCAGATCAACATCAACGGTACCCGTATCCCCGCCATCCCCCAGTCGTCCTCTCACCACCACTACCAAGTCTACGAAGCCAACCCTACCGATGCTATCCATGGTATCCCAAAGACTTCCACCTTGGGCGCCACAGAATCCGTCGGTGTCCACTCCCTCCAGGATGTTCCCGTCTTTGCCTCTGGCCCTGGTGCTCATTTGTTTGCTGGTATCCAGGACAACACTGAGATCTTCCACAAGGTCGCTCACCTCTTGGGTCTCGGCGATGAGAACTAAAACTATTTTCCTTGATGACAAGCTCTATAATTTTTACATTTAATATCATATACACGGAAGGACCTCATAGAATATGACATCCCTTCAAAAAATAAAAACAACATTGGCATTGTTAGTGAACTGTGTATTGTTGCCGCCTGGATATTTTCGTCCGTATTAGGTCTTTTTGGCGATGGATCAAGAGCGAGCCTGCTTCGACTTTTTTCATGTTTTATTATTATTACTATAAGAGTCTCAGCTCATACAAACTCGCCTCGTCCTCCTAATGAATGCTGTACAGGATTCGACTTTAACATTGCAATCTCGGCTTCCAGTTCCTTCACTTTCTTGTTCGACGCAATCTTGTACTCCTCCAGCGCTAAGTTATGGTACAGCAAATGGACTAGCAACGTTGTCGCAGTTGATAATACAAGTACACTGAAAATAGGTCCTCCAAATCGGCTAAATACGGATCCAACACTGGATGAACCCCGGTTCTTCCTGCTTGCGAAAGATCCCCCTGCAGCTGCTTCCGCTGTTGATGAAGACCCGGATGCGGCGGCGGCGGCGGCGGCGGCTGTGCTGGATGATGATTCGAAAAAGGAGGATGCAGAAGGTCCATTGCCGATATCGAGAGGGATTGGACGGGGGACCCGGGTTGGTTGTTGTGGAGTCTGGGATGAAAAGAGACGGGATATCCGGAAGGACAGGGCGGCGGACTGATCGGTATGTTTGATTCCTGAAAACATGGTCGAACGTGAAGATGCTGTAGCAGCAGCTGAGATTCCTTTCCGTGCAAGCATCCTTTGTTTCTGCGTCTTGCTTTGTTCTTGGTTGATGCGGAAATCAGTAGTCGAGAGTCGAGAGTCGGTTGGAGGGAGAAGAGGAATGGACGGGCAATGGTTGTGCTTGTCACTTGCCATAAAAAGCGGGAAAAGGAAGACTATTTCATCGCACGCGTTAACATGCCAACGTCACCAAAAACTGGGCACACACCAACCAACTTCTGCAACAACGCCCTGCCGGGAAATTCAAATCTCTTTTTTTTTTTTGATCGTCCATCCTTCACTCACTCCTCCCCAACCGCACATAATCCCAACAATGTTCAGAGCTATCCGCCCCTCTGCTGCCCTCTACCGCTCCGCGGTCCTGTACAAGAACCCCGCCGTTGTTGCTTCGCAGAACGTTGCTCGCAGCTCCATGGCCCTGAACTTTGCCCGTGCCTACTCCTCTGCCGGTCTTGCCCGCTCCGACATTGAGAAGCGTGTCCTCGAAATCTTGACTGGATTCAACAAGATCGACCAGAACAAGGTAAACAAATGATCTGATGTCAAAGTAAATAATCTACGATTGATCGCGGAGGCACGCGATTCGCACTCCGGAAAAAACTGTGGTGATTTCCCTGGAGACTCGGAAAAAAATGGTTTAAGATCGATCAGACCGTCAGCATACAAATCAATACCGGAAGAGAACATAGGCGACTTGCAGGAACCATTGATCGCCTCTCTCTTCTGATTGACCCTTTCTCGGAGGATCTTGACACTGCACATATGGAACACTGCTTCTTGGATTGAAAGACGGACAACGCGCAGCTGATCAGCAAGCACACCTTTTCACCTGTACACCCAATTTGGTTATAATTCACAACAAAATTATTCTCAGGATCTGCGCGCGCGCGTGCATTCACACACCAATCTGTACACACGCATTAAGCAACGGCGAGGATATCTTGCTTGAGGAAGAGCAGATCTCGTCGAGCAACGATGGCTATAAGATAAAGCCGACAGCCAGCGATGTGGCCAACTCTCTTTGTCTGGCGATCCGAGTCTGGTTCATGCTAAGCGAATTGCTTTCTAAAACCATGATATTTATGATATGAACAATAGATCTCGCTCCAGGCCAACTTCAACAGCGATCTCAAGTTGGACTCTTTGGACACTGTCGAGGTTGTCATGGCTATCGAGGAGGAGTTCTCGATCGAGATCCCCGACAAGGATGCTGACGATATCAAGACTGCTGCCCAGGCTGTTGACTACATCTCCAAGCGTGATGATGCCCACTAAATACGATTAGAAAGAACAACCTGCTTTCCCCCATCTTGACCTCCACTCTTAAGTACAATAACTTTCAGCATCTTTTTTTTTTTTTTTTTCTCTTTTGTGCAGAAAACAAAATATATTACAAACAAATGCCCAGAGAGACAACTGTTCGCACTTGCATGGAAAGCGGCACAATATAGAGCGATATTTTATAACTTGCTCTGGAAATACATCGGGTTGAGTCGTCTTTATGAGGAGCTGCATCTTTTTTGTGAATGCGTTCACCTGGCTATAGACTGGACATTTGCTATGGATTTTAGGGTCTACCGGAGAACGCGCTCATAAACGGTTCTTCCACCGAACAATTCGTCAACCACCGACAGCCCTTCATCCCCTCCGTCAATGTCTGTCAGTCCTCGACTATTGCTCTTGCTACCTCCATGATGGTCGTTCTCGCGACCCTGATCTTCCTCGTCATCATCGCTATCCATCATATTCTTTCTATTATCCAACTCGGCCCCTTGCTCCTCAAATAACGACTTTAAAAAGGTTTGCATCTGCTCAATCCCCTGCGAGGCCATCTTCACCACCATCGCGTTCATCTTTGTATGTTTCCTCTTCGGCACCGAACTTGTCGTCGACGTCGATAGTGGACATTGATTAGGGACTGGGGGACGTGACACTTGAACGACTGTGACGCTCCACAGAATCGGGTAATCCGCGCGTTGTTCAGGCTTCTGTCCTGGATAAACAGCCAGTTGCTCGAAGCGCTTCAAGATTGATTGCTGAAGACGCTTGGTTTTAGGACCCATGATGAATAAGGATCCGATGGCAGAGTGTGGGTACAGCGAGGACGCATAGGATGTGATTTTCGGCCTCAGCGTTGAACCCGTTGATGGCGATGGTGCCTCAGATGTAGCTACAGGTGCTGGTCCAGCTGCAGTGGATTTTGAGGGTATACGAGGGTTGTCCTCGATCAGAAAGCCATCCCTAAAGATCACAGGCCCTCCTGCCAATCTGTCGGCTACATCTCGGGGATCCTCCTCCTCGACGTACTCTTCTTCCTCTTCCTCCTCTTTTTGATCCAACTGGTTTGCAGTCGCTTTAGTAGGATCTGCAGGTGTTGCCAATGAGGGCGAATTCTCGGGCTCTAATTCAGCCCACCGAACAATCATTCGCCACTCAGTTCTTCTCGCCTTCCATCTCTCCTCCTCACCACGTCCTCCCGTGATCCAATCTAGCACTACACAATTCGGCAGCTCATCTTCATCATCCTCCATCTGGCTCTTCGTCGCTCCATTTTCCAGTCCTACTACCATCTTACGCTGTGCCTGCAACAGAACCTCATGTCTCAGGAAGACACTCGAGTTCTCACAGGCTACCACAGGAGGTCCCAAGAACAGAAAAAAAGCACCCGGAGCGACTGTACTGTGCAGCGTTTGAGACGCAGGAGGGTGATCTGGTGAGAGGGATTTGTAGATCTTGGTATAGCCCTGGCCAAGAATGAGGAGTCTTGCGTGTCTTTGGAGGACGATCTGAAGATCTGCGTGATCGTCGGCCAAGAGTCCACCACCGTAGGTGATCATGTAAACAATTCTTGGAGGCGGCGGCAGCTGTGGTCGTGAGGACTTTTGATTTGAAGAGAGCGATAAAGCACTTTCTTTATCTTCATCTTCATCTTCAACTTTAAATTTTTCACCATTGGTGGTGGATGTCGCGGATCCTGCCACTTCTGCCGGCGAAACAAAGGTCGTGCTAGAAGGGGCAGTGGAGATGAGCTTGATAGGATACGAGGCGTGGAGAGAGTCGATCTGAGTGACACTAGTCTTGGATCGTGCAGAGGCTCGGAGGAAGTTCTGGGAGACGACGGCGGTGGTGGACGCTCCGGTTGCGACGACCTTGGTTTGCAGGCGGGCGGAAGCTGGCTGGAATGCCATGGTGATTGCGCAAGAAAGAGTCTATGTTCGCCCCGAGAGTGCCCTTAATGCTCTGCTTCCTTCGCGCTGTCAAGCGAGCTGAATGGGGAGGAATGTAGAAGGAGGGATGGAAGACGCGCAACATTGATCTTGTTCGAGATAGCCCTTTTCCACTGTTATCGCCATCACGTGTTATGTGTAATTGCAAAAAATGCTTTTATTTGCAACAGTTTTTAAATACGGGTATACATGTACATTTGTGTTGATGCTGGTCCGCAAACGGAGAGAGAATGGGCTCGTTTTGGTGTTTGTCCTCGGCTCTAGAGGACGACCAAGCCAAGATTAATACCCTTCTTGCCGGCACCGCCGCCGTACGCATAGTATCCGTTTGTGTTCATGCGCTTCTCGCTGGCAATGGGACCTGACGACTTGGTCTTCTTTTTATCACCAAGTGCATGAGTGTCCCACTTCTCGTGCAACTGCTTCACATCCACAATAGTCATCTCGAGCTCTGGCAGCTTGCCGGTCTTCGAGCCGCGGATAATCACGTTTGCGCAATGGTGGTAGAACTGGTCCGTGGAGTATGCGGTCCAGGAGAAAGCGAACAAGCACTTGGTCGAGTCTGTGCACGAAGGCACGTTCTTGGGAATCATCACAGGCCATTCGTAGTAGATGTCAGGGCAGGTCTTGGTGTACTGACCAATGACCTTCCAGGTCTTGCCACCGTCATAAGAGAGCGAGAACTCGCAGGCTCCACCGCCGTGGCGGGACTGGGCGAGACCGCTGGGAGGAGGGAACTTCTTGGGATTCTTGATATTAAAGTTCCAGAAGCGGACTGGAATGATCTGACCGGCACTGTAGGTCGTGACGGGACCCTTCTTGTAGCCACCTGGAGATATCAAAGTATTTGAGAAACAGAAAACATTTAGTAAACCGAAATACGTTCTAGGAATGGGCACGAGACTAGAGATGAAAGACGTACCGCAAGGGAACTTCTTGCCCTGGTAGCCAATCCAGGCATGAACAGCATTGGAGGGGTTCTTGGTCCAGGGACCAGCCTGGGCGGGGGGGTTGGAGATGGCCATGTGGGCCGAGGAAGGGGTGAGGAGCGACAGGAGCGTGGTCGTCGCCAGGACGATGCTGCTTGCAAGTGTGAAGGCCTTCATGTTGATATGTGGATAGCGTGAGATGTAAGGGAGGTAGGGAAGGTAGGGGGAGGACGACAAAGGGAGGGAAAGACGAAGGAAAAAGTGGCAGCTGGAGCGAGTGCTTGGACTATTTAAAAGAGAAGAAAAGTAGACTGTTGCGACGGGACGGGAAAGATGTCGTTTCAAGTGGTTGAGAGCCTGAATCCAAAGTAATTGGCCGCTGGACGTCCCTTGCCTGTTTCGTAAATTGACCGCTAGAAGAATTCCGCAACGGCAGAAGCGATCGAGTCGATGTGCCATGCCTTGCCCTTACTAGGACTATGAACTGAGGAGAGGACTACACTTGGTTGGTGAAAAGGTGCCAGTCTTTAAAAAAATCTAGATTCCACTAGCCTCGAACTCTAGGTCGACGTTGCGTCCCCGAGGCCGTTCCAGTGCTCTGGCCAGAAGGATTAGGCACGCACCACGCATTACCTGCTATGGATTAACGCTGTTTTAGGCTCTGGACCAATTTAAATCTCATCACGGTTTGAGGTCATTCCATGCAACGAACATGCAAAGCCCTTCTTCTCTTCAGCTACATCAATGGACCACATCATTCAAGAGTCGTTGCCAGCACCAGTGATGGTCTATTAATTTTTGCATTACATTCCATCACCGTGCCCCCTGCTTCCCTGCTTAATTTTTGACACTTCAGTACGGCTAAATTGTACGACGCTGACGAACATTACTAACGTATTGTCATTCGTTTTTCTTGTTGACATTGCGAGAGGGTAACAAATGGTTTGACTTCTTCCCATACTAATTAAACCTTTTTTTTTTTTTTTTTTTTTTTTTTTTTTCAGTTTATCCAGATCAACATTGCGGCGCCTCGGAACACTGGCCACTACAGAAAATGATTACATGTACAGGAATGCTCACTTGGCTTAGTATATTGTCCAGCTGGAAAATAATTGCCATGTTTTATCATGCGTCAAACAGTAAAATACCAGGTTGGGGCCACTACAGAAAATGATTACATGTACAGGAATGCTCTCTTGGCTTAGTGATATTGTCCACCTGGAAAATAATCGCCATGTTTTATCATGCGTCAAACAGTAAAATGCCCCGCTTGAGGCCACTGCAGAAAACGATTACATGACAGGAATGCTCTCTTGGCTTAGTGATATTGTCTACCTGGAAGATAATTGCCATGTTTTATTATGCGTCAAACAGTAAAATGCCCGCTTGAGGCATTTGTCTATTGTCAACCCGTTTGCCGCATGTGCTTTGGACGAACTTCCGGAATAATGTTTTTGTACAATTACGCAAAGGCATTTGGCAATAATCAATCTAGTCTAATCAATCTCGAAATTATTTACCGCCAGCGTGATTTATATTTGATGGTGGCGGTAAACGATTTGGGGATTGACAATCAGATTGACACTGTATTGACTGTATCGACTCTTTATTCAATGGGCTAGTCCTTTGGACAGAATCAACAAACATGTCCATGCATGGAGTTTTGGTATATATGAAAGCAGATGTGATGCGGGTAACTCGAAGATCCAAAGAAAACTAGCAAATGCCTCTACGCGGCGCGTTTTTTTACTCTTCCTTCTTTGCATCCTCTTGGTGCTCCTCCTCCTCAGCCACAGCGGCCAACTCCTCTTCAATTTCCTCAGGCTCGGTAAACATTTCCTTCTTGTCCGCCAGCGTAGCAGTAATACTCTCAGGATCTTCTTTCTCTATAGAGTCCATGGCCTGCTCCTGCGCAACCTTCAGCAACGGATGAATACCGGGAGAGCCTTCCAAGGTCAGGTTTTGATCGTGGCTGTACACACGGAGGCCCAGCATAAGCTGCCAGTGCTCCTCCTCCAGCGTTTTGTCCTTACTGTCGAGTTCATAATCTTCATCATCAACACCCAATAGCTTACGACCAGTAACACGAGCCATGGACATTGACCGGATCAAGCCGGCCTTGCGCTGCTGGAACATGTATGAGCTTTTGTCCATCTTAACAGCTTCAACCACGACCTGAACATCGTTCGATCGAGTTGCGGGGTTGACAGCGTTCTCGGACCCCTCGCCGCCAGACTCGGGCAAAATATCGGTGGGCTCACGTTGTACGTAAGGGATGACCGTGTACTTTCCTGGCTTGAGCGTCAGCTCACAGTTGACGCTGCGTTTCGAGTAAGGGACCGTAATTTGAGCGCGTCGGATCAACTTCTCGTCGCTGTCGTAAACATGGAACGAGAGCGTGTTGATAAACTCGGTGTTGAAGGTACCATAGTAGCGAGTGTCGGGCTGGGAAAGCACGATAACTGTGTCGCTGGTCTTGGTTAGCTCGAAATGGAACTGGCCGTTTGAGCGAGGTTCGACGTTGTAGGAAATCCAGCTCGAGGCCACGGACCAGGACGCATCGAAGACACGACAGCGGTCAATTGTCGTGAAGATGCGCAAGAAGTCTCGGTAAGGCATCCAGAACTGACCGTCGTCCTTGTCCTCTTGTGCAAGGGCCTTCATGGCCTCGGGCGTCCACCTTTCGGACTGGTCAGACCAGTCACCGTTCCACTCGATCTCTCCCCATGGATTGCGAATCTATGTGTCGCGTACACGGAAGTGCGTCAATAAATGATTGCGAGTAAGAGCTCCTCGGAACAAAAAACAACAATAACATGAAATAATGCGGCGCAAAGCATGCCGCAGCAAGCGAAAATCACAGAACTAGTAATCAATCAACAGAGACTCACATGAACGAGGCGCTCGCCTTGATACTCGGCAACTTTCAAGACACTGTAGGCGTGCCCTGCCTGAATACCGTGCTTCTCAGGGTCCTCCTCTTGGTAGTTGATCGAGCATCCCATCAACGTATGCTTGTTGACCTGCTTCATCTCCTCCTGCCAGAATCGATTCTTGTCCAAGATGTCACTGCTGAACATCATCGAAGCCGTACCTCCGGTCAGATCCTCAATTCCTTCTGAAGTGTACCCTCCTGTCAAACTCTCGTAGTCGCCATGGATCTTAGCATAGGCCTTTTCCAAGAGCGGCAGCCATGACTCTCGTTCCTCGTTACAGGAGCTGAAGTAGAGCTGTCGGCGGGACTTTTGATCCATCTTGTAGAAAAGCTGGTCATCGACCACAGTCGAGACCCAATCGCCGTCCTTGAAGAAGATGAAGCCGTAGACTCCAACTTGCTCATTCTTCTTGACGCATAGCTGCTCCAGAAGTCCTGGGATGTTGGAGATGACGGCGAGTGAGGCGACAAACCAACAGTCACCCACAGAGCCCTACAATCATTGAAGTAGAAATTTGTGAATTGAGTTTCCCAGGACGGAGCGCCGTTGCGCAACATCGGTAAAAAAAAAAAAAACCCCCCCAAAGCCTTCATCACATTTCATACTCCCACGACCCCTCTCTTGCAGTAAAGTGCTCATCGCAATTTTTTCTCCTCCGCCCTTTTACCTGTTTGATATCCTCAGGACTAGCGCCGTTCAAGAAGAAGACAGGGTTCCTGAACAGATCCGGCAATCGCTTAGTGCCCGCAATGTCCTTGTAGACGGTCTCGCTGATCAAGGACGAGTACAAGCAGTTGCGACGGTCGTTTAACAGGTCGAATTTAGAATCTCGGAACTTGCAGTTCTTGACCATACATTCCTCAACAATCGCATCGACCTTAGCAGCACAGGCCTCACGCGCAGCAATCATGGCCACGGTCGCCACAAGTGTAACCGAAGGTAATCGCAGGGTCTTATTATGCTTGGCTTTTGCGGCCTCGATACTGGCATGAGCCGACCTTGAGATCTTTTTGGTCGATTTCACTTTCTTAGTCATGATGGGCGCTCCTGAGACTATTGCTTGTTGAGGATGGGGCTGATGAGTGGAGGGAGCTGAAGAAAGAGAAATCGAAGAGGAGGGAGTTGTTGTGTGAGTACCAAAAGAAAAAGTAAAAGAAAGACTGTAGAAAAGGACGGGAGATGGACGGTATCGTTTTATACGAGATCCGGAAAGGTGAGCAACACAACCTTGACCCAAACAGGTCACACACACAAAATAAAAAATAAAAAAGAGGTACGCACTGTACATCTAATGTGCAATGACATTGTCACAGACAAACAAATCCAAACCAAAACAAGGATAAGAATGAATGCAGGCTTGGTCTTTGTTGGTGTGCGCATGCCCACACAGAAAGTGGCGCAACCATTTGCCACCGATGTGTACTTTCCATACCTTCATCGCTCACTGTCCTGCAAACAAACAAGCACAAACAAAGGCGCCAACCGCCTGTTGTCGCTTCCATGCAAAATCATTCGCCGACCAGCATGTCCCAATAGCCCGTTCCAGACACACTCTGCTGGCTTGTTTCAGCCGTCCATTCCCCGGAGATGCCTGCCTTGTTTCCTATGATGGGAATATCTTTTTCGCGTGGGCTTCGCAATTTTCATGTCTGGAGTTCAAGATCTACACCTCCAGGGCTTACATGTCTAATCGTTCGAGGACGAATTTTTTTAATCGAACAAAACTAGTACGGTGGCAAAACATGCGCAATACAGTGCAGTAGTGGGACCATAAGAATGTCAACCACACTGTTTTTTCCGACAGCGCCTTCAACGAGTACCTTGAGCCATTCCTTACTTGGAAAGCATGTAGGTTCGAACTCATTTCCTCAAAAGCCACAGCTGGCAAGGAAGAGCAACAACTGGGCGGATTAAGTAAGGTAACATCACGCCTACCTACATGTACTCTTCAAAGCAAATGTTAAAATGCAAAACGATGCTCGTCGGGACCGCGAGGCGCTAGTGAAACGATTGTCTCGACCGTTCCCCTTGACATGGGCAGCAGGGAAGCACTGCCACGCAGCTGATAATGCTCTGTTCTTTTGGAGTGGCAGTGACAAGAATAGCAGCGCATTCATATCTCTCCTGCATTTTTCTCATCTACGTTCACACTGCCCAACAACACAGCCTTCCGGTTGTATGAGTCCATTGGTATCGAACGATGACGAGAATTACGTTTCACGTTCATCATGAACAGTTGCCCTAAGGTTGGCGTGAATGTCGTCAGCAGTATATGGTGGTGCTCAGAAATGGATCCTCTGGTCGAGAACATACGGTATCTGTCGATTTATTCATGTTACGGCATGAGAGAGAGCATTGCAGTGTATTATGACAGGAGTACCTTCCTGCACGTAAGCATCAGGAATGGCAATCTTGTACAAAAAATCGAAAGCTATTTTTGGTGGCGTGCATAAATTGGTGGCGTCTGAATGACACTGACATTGCAATCTCGTGATCTTCGTTTCTGGAGGCGTCCCCATTTCCTGGTACTCTCGCTCCGTTCTCTTTACAATCAGCGTGACTAACTGAGCAGCAGTGGAAGGAAATTCGATTACCAGGGCTCGTTTCACATACATTGCTCCGTGGCGAGCCCAGAAAGGTACTCGATACACCGACGTAGCAACACCTTGCATTCTATTCATGCTGCAGTTGTACTTTATCCCTAATGCAATTTATTGGTCATGCTCGTGTCCAGACTAATTATTATACCCCGAGCGGTGTTGAGTGTGGATCTAGCCCCGGTGCAACCCTGGCTCTTTGCAAAGTTCGATCAATGAGACGGAGCCTTGATCCGGCGCTTACGCATGATGTTGTGATTTCCCTCATGCAACTTGGGTCATTGACCACCCCCCTGTTTGTCCTGGTGCCTGGGCGCTCAAACGCGAAAATTGGAAGGAAAAAAAAATTGTAATCAGACATTTTCGTTGTGAGGCACAAAAGAATAGAACAGTCTCCCTGTGCACTGCTCTGTTTGTGTTTGTGCATGCGGTCAATGTTATATTTGCAAACGACCATGAATGGGTACCTTGAGAAAATTAGAGATGATCAGCACGCCCAATCTGAGCAATCGAGCTATTGGCGGAGGGTTCCCCGTCCGAGCCGAGGAGTCTGAATATTGGAGCGCCAAGCTGGTTGTTATTTGCGCTAACCTGCAATAAGGTTCTTAATGACCCGCTGCAGACACGGGGGTGCACAACCCATATGATCGGTGGATGATAAAAGAGGACCTCGTTCTCGCCGACTCAGCACAACGTTTCTTCTCCAGTCTCTTCTCTCATTCCTACTACAGTACTCCTGCTCCTCTTTGCGCTCCATCCCGCCTGTTCATTACTACAGCTGCACATCACTTCATCCCCCCCTCTCCCGCATTCAGCACAACCCTCCTCATCCCATTCCGCCATGTCGCTCACCTACACCCCCGTCGACGAGATTCCAAAGGTTCATTTACAGTTTTAAAGCGTTGCAACACAAAGCAATAGTCTTTGCCTCGGACAAAGATCTCACACCTTCCCATTCACTTTTGCATGCCCCTTCCCCCTGCTGCATTTTTCAATAAACAGATTATCCAAGGCCTTCGCTCAGCTTTCAATGCCAGCATCACAAAGTCTCTCGACTACCGTAAGCAGCAGCTCCGGGGTCTCTACAACATGCTTGCCGAGAACGAAATTGCCATCCGTGAGGCCGTCTACAAGGATCTGCACAAGCCCCCAGCGGAGCTCATGATCGGCGAATCTGGCATGATCAAACAAGAATGTATCGACGCCATCAAGAACCTCGATAAATGGGCCGCCAACAGGTCTGTCAAGACCAGTATTGTTAACAAGTTTGACAATGTCCATATCCGTAAAGATCCGCTGGGTCTGGTGTTGATCATCGGTGCCTGGAATTACCCCTTGAACCTGTTATTGGCCCCCGCTGTGGGTGCAATTGCAGCAGGAAACACCGTGGTGTTGAAGCCATCGGAGATTGCGGCCCATACCGCGATTCTGTTGACAAAGCTGTTGCCGCTGTATTTAGATCAGCGCGCGTACAGGATCGTGAATGGTGCCGCGAACGAGACCACGGTGTTGTTGGAGCATAAGTTCGACCACATCTTTTACACCGGCAGTGGTGCGGTAGGCAGGATCATCATGGGCGCTGCGGCCAAGCAGCTGACATCCGTAACGCTGGAGCTTGGAGGCAAGAGGTAAGAAGCCAACAAAAACAGAAAGTACCTCTTTCCTGATACATACACACACACACACAACGTACACAAACAATTATGCATTGCTTCCTCCTCCACATTTTTTGATGCCTTACGGCTCTTCTTTTGGCGCTGGGTTTATCATTCCTCGTTCTTTCTTTCTTGATTTTTAAAAATCGCTTCGAACTGTTGATATGGCGTGCCAGGCATAATATCGGCTCGCGTTCATGGCAAAAGACAAGACTGTTCACTCTGAGAGCCATTGGAGTTGAAATTTGGGTTTAGGCGAGCTTCCTTCTCTTTGTGTCGCTCTTGTCTTCACATGTTAAAAACTCGCATCCGTGTATCCATGGGCATGTTTCAAATCGCTCATTGCCAAGATGGATTCATTCTCCACATACATCGGGATATTGCAGCAAAGGACCGGGCGTCATTATTTGTTGTTTGTTGCGTGTGAGTTGTTAAATGCATGCATGAATGTGTACAGCACAATAACCTGGCAATTAGCCCAGCAGTTTCGGGTGAAAGAGCGTGAAAGGACAAATCGGTAGGGGAAGGAGACACCTTGTAAAGCATTATTGCTGACGAAAGAAACACGCGGTTGAAATATTATTACTATTATTATTATTCTACACCCAAACCAAACAAACAAGGCGCCTGGGCCTCGGGAAATTGTCCAGACATGCGTATCTGTTCTTTTGTTCGATTTTGTGGAGAGAACTTTGCGAATAAAACAGGACAAAGAGCGATGAGGGTGGATGCAGAGGTGACGAGAGCATAAAGAGACGTGTGCCATTGTTTAAGAAGGGAGCTTTTGGTGACACAACACTAATTTCAGAGCCCAGCACTTCAGCTGCCTTTCGCCCTCCCCCATTTTTTTTTTGTTCTTGCTAATGCCTCTTGACCCTCACAACAACGCTAACGCGTACCATTCGCTAGAACTCTCAAAGCTCAATCAACGTGGTTTGATCACAAGTTAACCAAAATTATTATTGTCTCTGTTGGTAATTAGCCCCGCATTCATTTCGCGCGACGTAGACGTGGCGATTACGGCGCGCCGCCTCGCTTTTGGCAAGTTCTTCAATTGTGGTCAGACATGCATTGCACCTGATTATCTCATCGTCGAGCGCGGTGTTGAGGACAAGCTTGTTGAGGCTTTCCAAGCCTCTCTCCAAGAATTCTACGGCTCCTCTGCCCAAACCTCCACCTCGTATGGCCGTATCGTTAACAAGAACCACTTCCAACGCCTCAAGTCCCTGTTGGATCAGACAAAGGGTAAGGTCGTGGCCGGAGGTGAAGTCGACGAAGACGATCTGTACATGGCTCCCACACTTGTGTTGAATGTGGGGAAGGACGACAAGTTGATGGAGGGCGAGATTTTCGGACCGATTTTGCCAATCATGGTAGTGGATCGGTTGGTGGAAGGAGTCAAATTTGTCAACCAAGGCGATCAGCCGTTGGCACTGTATGTGTTCAGTAAGAACAAGAGGGCAATTGATTACATCTTGGACCATACGCGTTCCGGAGGCGTGGTTGTGAACGATGCTCTGGTGCATTTCATTGTGTCGAACCTGCCGTTCGGCGGAACGGGACCGTCGGGCATTGGAAATTATCATGGAAAGAGGTCGTTTGATGTATTCTCGCACGAGCGTAGCGCATTGATCAAGACCATGGGAATGGAAAAACTGAACGACCTGAGATACCCTGTAAGTTATCTGCAATGTCACCCACCTTTGCCGGCCGAATTGGAGGTCATTGAGAAAGAAAGTAAGGCAATTGAACTAATTACTAATCACTAATCAATATCAATTTTTTCTTTTATTTTATTTTAATGCAGCCCTACACCGAGAAGAAGACTCGTTGGTTGGATTGGTTCCTGTGGGACAAGGCTAGCTTTACAGGCCACGGCTCCGAAAAGGGCGCTGGCGCTTCCGGTTCCAACCCTGGCGGTCGCAACTCTTCCCCCCAATTGCCTGATACCAACAGCAAGGCCGCGACCGCCGCCCAATCGGAGAATGTCAAAGCAGTTATTGCCTTACCTGAGAACGACAAGGTCTCGCACGTTCCCTCCGCCTCCGTGGTGTAAAAAAAAGGAGAGAACTCAACCGCAAATGAGAAGTTGGTAAAAGGATGGGCACAAAAAGGTGGATAAACTCGTCCGATTTAACCTTCTGTTCACTCTTCCTCACATATTCACATGTCCATACATCTACACCCTTTTTTATTATTATTTAAGTTTACTCGTCTTTATAATATCAGATAATTTGGAGGCTCCAGTGAAAAGAGCAAGCAAATGCAAAGCAAGAAAAAATTAAAGAATAGTTGATACCCAGAACCAAATTTTGAATGCATCTATTTCTCTTGTAAATGGCGCGATAGTGATTACGGGCGATGCGTAGCAAAATTTCGAGAGAACAAGTAAAATGCATGAAGGAAGAACAAATAGAAATAGGGCGATGAAGAAAAAGCAAAGACGAGAAGGTGGTGAAGAAACAAAATACGATATCGTGGTAAATAGATGGTGAATACGGTCTTTTTAGAGCTCTTGGACATTCGTTGAGATATGTTTGCCAGTCGACCCATCTTCAGCTCTCTAATTCGCTAATTCGCGGATGCGCATCCGATCTCGTGAATTTTGTAAACTAGAATTACGAACAAAAAAAAAAAAAAAAAAATCGTCGAGTTGGTAAAGACTCGTTCTTTAGTATCGACATTTAACTCTGGACAACTGTAACCGATCGAAAAAATCCACGTATTCAAGTAGAATCTTCAAGAGTACTTGTATTGTCGGTGAGCTGTAATACTACTCTTCCTCATTCTAAAAACTCATTAGTGAGGGAGGCGAGATGCACTAAGAAAGTAACGCCGCAGAATTGCGTGAGAGAAGATAATTGGACGAGATGTGTTCAAAAGATGCTGCAGACGAGATACATCTAAGAAAATTGCAAGTTAGTTTACTGGCTCTCTACTTTATCAGAGATTCACGTTTCTCCTCCGGTGGACCTCTCCACTGCAATAGAGAATTATAGGGTGGCATTGGAAAATTGAAGCATCTTCCTAAGTCGGTTCTCTTCGCTCTCCGTGACAAAGTCCAAGGGACGTACTCTACCGTAGAGTCGACCAACACTCCAAATCGTTTCCCCGTAAAGTGGAGGGGAAAAGGGTCACACCGCCGGTTAGGAATCTGAACTCAGTTGGGCCGCCAGTTCGCACCTCAATTTTCGTTCACCCTCGAATAAACATATGCTACTCAGTTCTTCATTTGCTTCGAAAATCAAACCCAGAAACCCTGGTTTGTGAGGTAGGCCGGAGACTAAAACACCCTCTCCATGGGATTCCCAGTGGCGTTTCATTGGAAACCCACGGGAATAAAAAATAAACTTATCACTCAAGACCTCTGGGAGATCTACTTTGGAGGTTTATTCCTACGACAGATTATGAGAAACAAAAAGGCTATGGCAATGACCTCTAAAAACTTGCAATGACCGCCCCAACTCGAACTACCTCAAATATTATCAGTCTTACTTCAGTATTTTCACAGTGGATTACAGATGACAAATTATATTTTATTCCCAGACATCACAGCTACTGCCGAGACTACTAATCCAACGTTTGACGTGACCGAGGTAATCTCGCGCAAAGATAGCCTGATTGTCAAGTGCTCGGGTCTTTGCGCCTTCGTCCATCGCTATCCTGAATGCACGGCTTCGCTTGCTTGTCTCTGAGTGGAAAAACTTGCGTAACTCCGTCTCCACAAGAAGTTGCTGAAATTGATCCGCATCGAGCCAGTTGTCCGCATCACTTGTTTCCACATCTCTGCCCTCTCCCCCAATAAATTTGGTACACCAAACACACGACCACGCTGGGTAAACACCTGCAGCTTCCCAATCGATGATGCCACTAATGTTCCAATCTCCGGTATCGTCTGCTTGCTGAAGCATGACGTTGCCTGTGTTGATGTCGAGATGGTGGAGGCATAAACGTTTTAAAGTGGTGCTATCCAGACAAAAAGTCGGGTGAAATTGCCTCGAGCTCGGAGCTCGCACTCAAACCGTTTTGGACTTCTCTGTCATCAAGTTCAGAAGCGTGAGGGGCCTTGAGGTAGTCAGCTTGGCTTTGAACCACCGCAGTCAGGTACTCGCGCGTATTCATCTATGGTCCACGGTCAAGATCCATACTTGCGCGCTCTTCCGTGAAGAATAGATCGCTGACAATTAGTCCAACATGGTAGTTGTAACCCTCGTTCTCCTTATACAAACTGCCGATCTTGTCCAGAGTAGTGTCCTCAATGTCGAGCAGTTGTAGCAAAACATCGATCAGCTGCAGAATAATGCCTTTCTTTTTTTCGAGAGATAGACCCTTCCAAATAGTGTTCAGTGGCTCCCCAGGAATTCTCTCCATCAGAATATACTCGGCTCCAATAGGATTTCGGGGGTTGGCATCCCATGCGTAGACCTCTGGAACTCTAATGGATGTCCTTTCGGCTACGAATTGCATTGTCGCGACTTCGCTCTCCGTTTTGTATCGAGGAAAGCATGGTAGAGCCAGGCGAGCGACGCACTCGAAACCATCGTCCATGGTCAAGATAAAGGCTTTGTTGAAAGATCCTTCGCCAAGCTTAACAACGGATATGCATTCGGATTTTTGCAGACGCTATGCAGATATCCTCTTTAACGCATCAACATCGATGTTCGTCATCCGAGTCATCTTCACTGTCTGAAGTGCTTTCACTATCCGAGGCGCATTGATCGTCTGCGACGACTTCAATCGTGACGCTTTCGTTCGTGGCTCTTTCATCCTCAAAGAGTTCGCCATCGACAGGGGTGTCATCCGCAGTTTCTATCAATTCCATACTCAAATATTAGACGAGCGTCAATGAAACAAAAAAAAAATGAAGAACATGCAGCAGCTGGTGGGAAACTTGCTGTGGGCGTTGATGTCACTCACTCGCATTGGCAGTTCCTAGGTGTGTGCCGCGGAAGAGGAAGGATTTATGTTTGTTTGTGAGGACAAGTGCCTTTGTATGAGTGTCTCGAGAGTTAGCATGCTGGCCATGGCCAGTTGATCATTCGCTATTGGACAACGTCAAACTTTGGACATCGGACATTAATCAATGCCAGACTGTCGGAGAGTATCATGCAGATCTTTTTTGTTGCTTCGCTATGGCCAAATCTATCATCAACAGTGATCACACGGACAATTGGGGGGCCTCTCGCATGATCAGCGAACTCTTTGGGTGTCGGCGTCGGCGTGGCCATTTAACTTTTTGACAGATAAACAACAAGAACGATTCTGGCGCTGCCACACGACGTAGTGTATAGACGTCCGTAGCGCACGTATTCTTCCACCTCACCTTGCAACTTGCAACACAATTTCCACGCTTACCTCCATCACCTGGTGCCTAATTCTCACCCTTGCCGCATCCCATCTACCCTGCAATAAAGGACTTCAATACTAATAACAATGACAGGGAGGGAGTTCATCCAAAGAATCCCTAAAGACGATCTTGCGAAGTTCAACTTACACACCAAAACGAAAACAATCTTTCCAGCCGGCAAAGACCTAAAGAGCAATTTCCGCTTCGATATGCAGGGACTGGCGCAAGGCAACACTTGCTTCAACCTCCAAGTGCAAATTAATAAAACCGGTCAGAACCCTAACTGGAGGAAGGCATCGATGGGCGTGAACACGACCATCGCCACGTGTATCGCCAATCCCAACGCCACTGTCGTGGAGGTTAGGAAAGCGTTATTGGACAGTCTAGCAGCGGGTGGAACCGTGAAGACAGCAGGCAAGGTGCCGGTGTAGCAGTTTGGCAATGTGCGGAGCAGTAACTGCAGCGGGTCATATCGTCCTCTCGTGTTGAAGGTGTGAGCGATATGGTGCTGGAAATAAAAATCGTAGTAACTAATACATTGCATAGTGGTAATGAGAGGGATGCAAATTTCTCAATGACATATGAAGTACATGCACAGAAGTCAAGTTGCAACGCTGTGCCATTCTTTCTACGCTCATGCTTTCTACCACTTCTAAGCACCGCGTATCTCTCTGTATGTGTACATTGTATCTTGTGTCTTGGCTGACACGAACGTTTTCGTGGTAGAGTTGTTTGGGTCTTGTTCAATTCCTTTCTTCTGGATGGCCCTCCTATTTTTTGTTTGTTCCTCGCGGTCGTAGAACTTAGACTAACAGCGAAAGCTAATCCTACCTCATTCTCGACATACCCCCCTCGTTCTGAAAATTCATCAATGAAAAAAGTGGGACGTAGTGGCCGCAGAATTGCGCGTTAGAAAAAAATTGGACCAGAGGTGTTCAAAAGGTATTGAAAAAGAAAACACATTTGATAAACCTGCAAGTTAGTTTATCGCACCCTATACTTTATTAAAGACTCACGTTGCTCCTCAAGTGGATCCATCCACTGCAATAGAGAATTACAGGGTAGCATTAGAAAATTGACGCATCTTCCCAAGTCGGTTCTCTTCGCTCCCCGTGACAAAGTCCAAGGGACGTACTCTACCGTAGAGTTAACCGATACTCCAAACCGTTTTCCCGTCAAGTGAAGGGGAAAAAAGTAATGCCTACTTGCCGCTGGCTAGACACATCACTGATCGAGAGTAGTGTACTGGAATCTTAACTCGAAAGAATACATGGTCCTCAGTTCTTCATTTGATTCGGAATCAAGCACGGAGACTCTAGTTTGTAAGGTAGGCTGGAAACTAAAACATCCTCTCCATGGGATTCCCAGTGGCCTTTCATTGGAAACCCATGGGAATAAGAAATAAACTTATCACTCAAGACCGCTGGGAGGTCTACCTTGGAGGTTTATTCCCACGACCGATTATCAGAAATAAAAGGCTATTGTAATGAGATTTAAAAACGCGCAATAACATACGAAATAAGATGCAATGACCGTAGCGCAGTGGTGTGTAGCCTAGAATCCTAGCGCAACCAAACCGATATGAATGTTAGGCGTCTTAACTATCTCAAACATTATCAGTAGTATTTATTACGTAGTGGATTACAAAATTATATTTTCATTCCCAGCCATCACCGCTACTGCCGAGACCACTAATCCAACGTTTGACATGGCCGGGGTAATCTCGCGCAAAGATAGCTTGATCCTCAAACGCTCGGGTCTTTGCGCCTTCGTCCATCGCTATCCTGAATGCACGGCTTCGCTTGCTTGTCTCTGAGTGGAAAAACTTGCGTAACTCCGTCTCCACAAGAAGTTGCTGAAATTGATCCGCATCGAGCCAGTTGTCCGCATCACTTGCTTCCACATCTCTGCCCTCTCCCTCAATAAATTTGGGACACAAAGCACACGACCACGCTGGGTAAACACCTGCAGCCTCCCAATCAATGATGCCACTAATTTTCCAATCTCCGGTATCGTCTGCTTGCTGAAGCATGATGTTGCCTGTGTTGATATCGAGATGGTGGAGGCATAAACGTTCTAGAGTGGCGTTGTCCGGGCAAAAGTCGGGTAAAATGGACCGGAGCTCGGAGCATGCACTCAAACCGTTTTGGACTACCCTGTCATCAAGTTCGGAAGCGTGAGGGGCCTTGAGGTAGTCAGCTTGGCTTTGAACCACCGCAGTCAGGTACTCGCGCGTATTCATCCATGGTCCACGGTCCAGGTCCATATTTGCGCGCTCTTCCGTGAAGAATAGATCGCTGACAATTAGTCCAACATGGTAGGTGTGATCTTCGTTCCCCTTATACAAACTGCCAATCTTGTCCAGAGTAGTGTCCTCAATGTCGAATAATTGTAGCAAAACATCGATCAGCTGCAGAACAATGCCTTTCTTTTTTTCGAGAGATAGACCCTTCCAAATAGTGTTCAGTGGCTCCCCAGGAATTCTCTCCATCAGAATATACTCGGCTCCGATAGCATTTCGGGGATTGGCATCCCATGCGTAGACCTCTGGAACTCTAATGGATGTCCTTTCGGCTACGAATTGCATCGTCGCAACTTCGCTCTCCGTTTTGTATCGAGGAAAGCATGGTAGAGCCAGGCGAGCGACGCACTCGAAACCATCGTCCATGGTCAAGATAAAGGCTTTGTTGAAAGATCCTTCACCAAGCTTAACAACGGATATGCATTCGGATTTTTGCAGACGCTCCGCGGATATCCTCTTTAACGCATCGACATCGAACTCAAGAGGATGTTCGTCATCCGAGTCATCTTCACTGTCTGAAGTGCTTTCACTATCCGAGGCGCATTGATCGTCTGCGACGACTTCAATCGTGACGCTTTCGTTCGTGGTTCTTTCATCCTCAAAGAGTTCACCATCGACAGGGGTGTCATCCGCAGTTTCTATCAATCCCACACCCAAATATTAGATGAGCGTTAAAAAAAATGAAAGAAATGCAGTGGCTGGTGGGAAACTTACTGTGAGCGTTGATATCACTCATGCTGGCAGTTCCTGGATGAGTGTCGTGGAAGCAGAATGTTTGGTGTTTGTTTGTGAGGGACAAGTGTCCTTTTATGCGTCACGTCTCGAGAATGAGCATGCCGGTCATGGTCAGCTGATCATTCGCTGCTGGAGACTCCAGAGTCTGGATTCTGGATATGGCCAATGCCAGACTGTGGGAGAATATTATGCAGATCTTTTTTTTTGCTTCACCATGGCGAGAATGTCATGGCCAGCTGATCGTGGCCAGCTGATCATTCGCTGTTGGACAACGCCAAACTCAGGAGTGTGGACTTTGGATATGCATCAATGCCAAACTGTGGGAGAAAATCATGCATCCAAATATCCCTCAAAACATCTGCAGATTCTTTTTCATTGCTTCACTTTGGCCAGATCTATCATCGCCAGTGGTTCCGCGGACAACCCGCCGCATATTTTTTTTGCATGATCAGTGAACTTTTTGGGCGTCGGCGTCGGCGTCGGCGTCGGCGATCCTAGCGTGGCCACACAAAGTATAAAGACATCCGTAGCCCACATATTCCTCCACCTCATCTTGCAACTTTCAACACAACCCCCTTCCACACTTATCTCCATCACCTGGTGCCTGACTCTCACCCTAGCCGCATCCCATCCAGCCTACAAAAAGGACCTCGATATCAATAACAATAACAATAATGGGAAAAGGAAAGGCAACCAAAAACCCCGAAGAGTTCATCGAGGGTATCCCCGACAATCAGCTCGAGAAGTTCAACTTGCACGAAAAAATGAATACGATCTATCCAGGCAAGAACGACTCAAAGAGCAATTTCCGCCTTGATATGCAGGGAATGGCACGAAACGGCACTTGCTTCAACCTCCAGGTGCAAATTAATAAAGATGGCGCGAGCTCCAGCTGGAGGAAGGCATCAACTAACATGAAAACAACCATTGCCACGTGCATCGCCAATCCTAAGGCCAACGCCACGCAGGTCAGGAAAGCGCTATTGGCCAGTCTGGAAGATGGGGGAATCGAGAAGACAGCAGGCGAGGTGCCGGAGGAGTAGTTTGGTGATGGAGGGGAGGCTAAGCCAAGAGTGGAGCGTTAACTACTGTGAGCCACATCGTCCTCTCGAATTGATGGTGTGAGCAATATGGTGCTAGGAAATAAATATCGTAGTAACTGATGCATTGTAGTGGGATTTCAACTGAAATGAGAGGGATGCAAACTTCTCGATGCCATATGAAGTACATACACAGAAGTCGCTGTGCCCTTCTTTCTACGCGCGTGCTTTCTACCGCGTCTAAGCACCGCGTATCTCTCTAAATGTTGTGCATTGCATCTTGTGTCTTGGCTGAACGCGCGCGCGTTTCGTGGTAGGGTTGTTTGGGTTCTTGTTCAATTCCTTTCTTCTGGATGGCCCGTGTATTTTTTTTTGTTTTGTTCCTCGTGGTCCTACAACATAGCCGAACAGCGTACTGCAAACTGGCGAAGACGCTCTTCAGGCTTACCACCTTTGATACTCTGAAGCTTTTTTGCTACTTCAAACTGCTCAAAGCTTTAACCTCTTTGAATACATTTCAGGATATCGGCCGCATCAATGTCTCAGCAACTGATATGCGACAAGGACTATGGAACAGTAGCCCTAAATGCATCCATTCAAGTCCTCAGATTCACATGTATCGCTGGCACTTCCCATCCCACCAACAAGGCGATTAGTATTTCAGTCATGTTCCCAGCGTATTTTATTATTAAGAGAGATGGGGGTTATATATAAATGAATGCTGTTCTTTGTTGAGAGATGTGTTGAGCTAAACTATCTTGGTATCTAAGATGATTTGCCAAGGACCTATTTTATCGCAGACAAGAAGCAGTAATAGTGTTAGAAGACATACTATCCAAGATTTACATCGCTATTTCTGCATCTTTCATAATTGCGGGCACGAAAACTCACCAAAGCCAAAAGAGCCATGCGGACATAAAGACCATAGCGCATCTGGCGGAAGTATGCCGCGCGTTGATCAAAATCGACTTCGGGCTCGATCTCTGTGACGCGGGGCAAAGGATGCATGACCACCATCTGGGTCTTGGCCTTGCTCATCATCTTGTTGTTGATCACATATGCGCTCTTGACGCGCTCGTACTCTTCCAAATCCGCGAAACGCTCCTTCTGAACACGGGTCACATAGACCACATCCGACTCTGCAATCACCTCATTCAAATCCGTGTACTCGTTGAATGCAATTCCAGACTTTGTCAACTCGGTCTTAACCTCCTCTGGCATACGGAGCGAGGAAGGCGACACAAAGTTCAAAGTGACATGGTAGTATGCCAACAATTTGACAAGTGAATGGACTGTGCGGCCGTTCTTGAGATCTCCGACGAGCGTAATAGTCAGGCCGTTAACAGTTCCAAGTTCCTCACGGATGGTGTAAACATCCAAGAAGGCCTGGGTAGGGTGCTCACCAATGCCATCGCCGGCATTGATAATCGGGACCTTCGAGAACTTGGCAGCGGTAGCAGCACTACCGGGGGCAGGGTGGCGGAGGACGATCAAGTCTCCATAGCAGGCCAAAGTGCGGACAGTATCAGCCAGGGTCTCACCCTTGACGACAGATGAGGAGGAGCCATCGACGCTGACGACCTTTCCACCAAGACGGCACATGGCAGCATTAAACGAGCAGGAGGTGCGGGTCGAGGGCTCGTAGAACATCGAGCACATGACCTTTCCATGGAGCAAGTCAATCGATCCGTTGCGCTCGACCTGTGTACGCATCTCATGAGCGAGGCTGAACAACATGTGGAGCTCGTTGCGGTCAAACTGCTTCGATGACAGGATGTGGCGGTGCAAGAACGGCGAGTTGTTGAGGATGCGCGAGATCGACGAGGGCAAGGTCTCCTTGGCAGAGTGGGCTGGGGCGAGCATTGACGAAGTAGTGTCAATCTGGATGCTGCCACGACGACCATCGCTGGGGCGTGTCAAGGGAGTGCCAGGAATAGGGATATCGACAGAGGGTCCGAGGCGGGGAGAATGCATCGAAGCCTGAGTAGAAGTTGCAGTGGTAGGGATGATCACCTTCTCGATCGCCTTGGTGATCGCCTGTGTCACGCTCGAGAGATCGTCACCCTCAGAGCCAGTTGTGTACCAAGCGCCGTCCAAGTAGGCAGTCTCACCGTGGAGAACCACGCGGTGGACAGTGCCGGAGAGTGCCTTGCCTGCAAATGGCCCAGAAGCGCTCGAGAGAACGCAGGCGCGGTCAATCTCAACCTCGACATACGAGTCCTTCTGCTCAGGGAGAGAGAAGATCTTGCGAGGGTTGGTGTACAGTTTGGCAACGATGTCCTCCAGGGTCAAGCGACCCTTGTTGACAGCATCGATCAAGAGGGGAAGAGTCTCCTGAATACCAGCGTAGGCAACAGGGGTACCCTTGTCGGCAGCAAGGCGGTAAGGCAACGATCCAACAGTGAAGCAGTCAAAGACATGAAGGCCGCTCCAGAAGACATCCTGCTCAGCCTTGGTAGGCAGCAGCTCCGAGCCAGTCTCCTCGCGGGTCAGGAAGAGCGAATAGACCTCAATGTCACAGGTGACCTGCAGCTCCTTGTCCTTGCTCATCATGATCAGTGCCATGTCATCGCGGTTCGAGACACCAGTGATGTGGACCGAACGGTTGTGGAGGCTAGCAAGCAGAAGGATTGAGGCAAGATCCGTGCCCTTGGCATCCGTCACGATGGGGCTGTTCGCGGGCCACGAACTAAAGTACTTGGCAGCCTCGGAGACGTTGGCGAGAGCGCGACCAGCAATAGGCGAGAAGGGGATGAACAGAGCAGCAGTCTCCTGCAGGCGGTTGTTGGCATTCTCGACGTTGGCATTCATGGACAGGAAGAAATCGCAGTGCGCATGATTGCGAGTGTTGGTGAGAGCAATAGCCAGGCTGGCGTTGTCTTCAACACCCTTAGGCGACCCAGTGGCCATGGCTCCGACAATCGTGAATCCAGAGCCGATAGAAGCCTTGGAGACGTTCTCAAAGTCCTTGCTGGCAGCAGTCGAGATACCAGGGACCAGAGCCTGGATGTTGACGAGACCAGGCAGAGTCACAGTACGGTTGCTAGCCTTATAGTCGACCGACTCGATCTCGAAACCCTTGTGGCGGGCGAGGGCCTCGACGAACAGCTTGGCGCACTTGACGTTGGTGATCAATGGAACTGAAAAGTCAACGGCCATACGACGGGTGCGGTAGCCCTTCGAGACATAGCTGGCAGGGCGGCGGTAGCGGTTCTTCGAGGGCAAGTTGATGTACAAATCGATCAAGTTGTTGGCCAAGTGTTGGTTCAGCGAGTACTCTGACTTTTGGTTGTCATTGTCATCCTCAAGAGCCTCGAGGTACTTGACGGGAACACCATGCTCGCTCATGAAGTCGGCGGTACCAGCAGTGGCAAACAAGTTGAATCCGAGCGAGCGGAGTCTCTTGACAGCAGGGAGCATCTCCTGCTTTTCCTTGAACGAACCAATCGACAGCAACACGTTCTTCTTGGGGAGGGTGAAGCCAGTCGAGACTAGGGCTTTGATGTAGGCATCGTACTTGTCCTTGCCAAAGCAGGCAACCTCTCCAGTTGAAGCCATCTCGACACCGAGAATGGGATCAGCTCCAGACAGACGAGAGAATGAGAACTGAGGAACCTTGATACCGACATAGCCAGTTTTAGGGATGGGCGACTCGGGGTAGGCGTCAACAGGGAAGCCCAACATGGCGTTGGTGGCCATTTCAATCAGGTCGATCTCCATGACCTTGGAGACGAAAGGCATTGAACGAGAGGCACGCAAATTGCACTCAATGACCTTGATCTCGTTGTCCTTGGCAATGAACTGAATGTTGTAGCATCCAGTAACATCCAAAGCCTGTCCAATCTTGGCGGTGGCAACCTCAATCTTGCGGATAGTCTCGGGGTCCAAGTCTTGGGGAGGGAGAATCAAAGTTGCGTCTCCAGAGTGAACACCAGCATTCTCAACGTGCTCAGAGACAACGTGCATAACCATCTTTCCGTTAACAGCGATGGCATCCATCTCAATCTCCTTGGCATCCTCGATGTACTTGGAGATAACGACGGGGTGATCACGCGAGACAGCAGTGGCCTGTCCGAGGTAGTTGGAGAGATCGTCGGGAGAGTAGACCACGTTCATGGCAGCACCAGAAAGTACATACGAGGGACGGACCAAGACGGGATAGCCAACCTTGTCGCAGAACTCGCCGGCCTCAGAAAACGAGGTTAACTCCTTCCACAGGGGCTGATCAACTTCGATCTGATCCAACATGCGAGAGAACTTGTAGCGGTTCTCAGCAGTGTCGATCATCTCGGGCGAGGTACCAAGGATCTTGACGTTCTGGCGGTGCAGGGGCAGAGCAATGTTGTTGGGAGTCTGACCACCCATAGCAATGACCACGCCGGACGAAGACTCGGCCTCGTAGATATCGAGGATGCGCTCCAAGTTAATGTTCTCAAAGTAGAGACGGTCGGCCTCGTCGTAGTCAGTCGAGACAGTCTCAGGGTTGTAGTTGACCATCACAGTCTTGACGCCACGGCTACGGAGAGTACGGATGGCACGAACAGCGCACCAGTCGAACTCGACCGAGGAACCGATACGGTAAACACCAGAACCAAGGACCATCACACCCTTGTCCTCAAACGTGATGTCGTGCTCGACAGCGTTGTAGGTCATGTAAAGGTAGTTGGTGAAGGCAGGGAACTCAGCAGCGACCGTATCGATCTGCTTGACAAAGGGTGTGACACCTGCATCGGTTCTCAGGCGGCGGACAGAGAGCTCGTTGCTCGAGATGGCTGAGGCAATCTGGCGATCTGAGAAACCGAGCTGCTTGGCAGAGCGGATCAAGTTGACAGGAAGATCGTGGGCTCCATAGTTGCCGAGGGTCTTCTCAAGGCCGATGATGTTCTGCAGCTTGTTCAAGAACCACTTGTCGATCTTGGTCAGCTCCCAGATGCGGTCCACAGAGTATCCCTGCTGCAAGGCGTTGGCAATGGCGAAGACGCGTTGGTCACTGGGGTTGGTGAGTTCATCGTCAATAACGGCGTACGACTCCTTGGCAGTGAATCCGACCAGAGAGGGGTCGATGGCGCGGATGGCCTTCTGGATCGTCTCCTCGAAGGTGCGGCCGATAGCCATGACCTCACCGACAGATTTCATCGAGGACGACAGGGCCTTGGAGACACGGTCAAACTTGTTCAAGTCCCAGCGAGGCATCTTGACGACAACATAGTCGAGCGAAGGCTCAAAGCAAGCACATGTAACCTTGGTGACCGAGTTGGAAATCTCGTTCAGGGGAATGTTGAGACCCAACTTGGCAGCAACGAAGGCCAAGGGGTAGCCGGTGGCCTTACTGGCCAGGGCAGACGAACGCGACAGACGAGCGTTGACCTCAATGATGCAGTACTCCTTGGAGAACGGGTTGAGTGCGTACTGGATATTACACTCTCCAACAACTCCCAGGTGACGGATGACATTGACGGCAGTGGTACGCAGCATGTTGTAGTCCTCATCAGACAAGGTCTGCGAGGGGGCGACGACAATCGAGTCTCCAGTATGGATTCCAAGAGGATCGAAGTTCTCCATGTTACAGACAGTGATGCAGTTGTCACGGCAATCACGAACAACCTCGTACTCAATCTCCTTCCAACCCTTCATCGAGCGCTCAATCAAGACCTGGGGCGATGTAGCAAAGGCCCTGGCCGTGAGCTCTGCCAACTCCTCGTCATTGTAGGCGAAGCCAGATCCAAGACCTCCAAGAGCGAAGGCAGCGCGACAAATGACGGGGTAGCCGATCTGGTTGGCAGCAACAATAGCCTCCTGCACGTTGACGGCAGTCTGGGCCTGGGCAATCTTCTCACCGATGGACAACATGCGCTGAGCAAATAACTCGCGATCCTCGGTGGCAATGATGGTCTCGATGGGGGTACCGAGCACACGAACACCGAGTCCTGCAAACTCGTCCTTCATCTTGATACCGACACTAAGAGCGGTCTGACCACCAAAAGTGACATAGATACCATCGGGCTTTTCACGAAGAATAACCTTGCGAACAAACTCGGGTGTTACAGGCAAGAAATAGACTTTGTCAGCAAGACCCTTGGAAGTCTGAATGGTGGCAATGTTTGGATTAATCAGGACAGTGTAAATGCCTTCCTCCTTCAAGGCCTTGATAGCCTGCGAGCCAGAGTAATCGAATTCACCGGCTTGACCAATGGAGAGACCGCCGGATCCGAGAACGAGGACTTTACGGACACTGACACGGGGGTTGAGGGCAGCTGCCTCCTCCTTGGTGCCTCCAGGCATGGTGATGGGCTTCAATGTACCAGTCTTTCTGAAGTCGTCGACAGAGTTGATGAAGACATCGAACAAAAACTCGGTATCGCGAGGACCAGGGGTGGACTCGGGATGGAACTGCACCGAAAAGATTGGCAGGGACTTGTGCATAATACCCTCGTTGGATCCATCGTTGGCGTTCACAAACAACTCCATGAAGGTGTCGGGGAGAGAGTTGACATCAACAGCATATCCATGGTTCTATAAAGAAGTTAAGTGTCGTTTAGTTTCTGGCTTTATCTACAGGATGATAATCGTCTTCACACCAGGACTGAGTTCGATGTGGTGCTTTAGCTTACCTGCGAGGAGATGTAGCACCGTCCAGAGATCATGTCTGTGCAGGGAATGTTGTGTCCACGATTACCAAACTTCATCTTTTTAGTGGTAGCGCCGGAAGCAAGGGCCAAGAGCTGGTGACCCAAGCAAATACCAAAGATAGGGGTGCGTGCGGTCTGAAGAGCCTTGCTCAAGTTGCCGATAGTGACAGTGTTCATGATGGGATCACCAGGACCGTTCGAGATGAAGAGACCGTCATAGTCGGTATCGGCGTTGAAATCGTAGTTCCAAGGAACAACTTTGACCTCGACGCCGCGAGCGACAAAGCAGCGAATCTGGTTGAATTTCTGTTATGAAGCGTGTCATGGAAAATAAACGCGTATTAGTCTTCAGTTCGCCCACCAATATATATTCGGTAGGTCAACGACAACAATGCAAATCGTACCATTCCCACGTCAACGGCAAGGACGCGGAGTGGCTTTCTGTTGGGCCCCAACAAAGCTTTAGAGGGCTCCGGGGTGTAGATCTTGGGCTCCTTCAAGGAAACTAACATTGCAAAAGCAAGAACGCTTCAGTACATCTCTTTACATGCAGTATCGCAGCGCGTAGAGTCATGGAACAGCTGGCTGAATCAAAGACAAAAGACATACCTTCAGCAACGAGGTTGCGGGCGTTGGGATCAACCCACTCAACGTTCTGGTACTGGCCCATCCACTCGGTATCGGCAGGGATGACAGTGGGTCCGACAATGGAGGTGGGGAACAGGATCTTTCCGAGCATGACTCCCTGAGAGCGGATCTTCTTGGTCATGGCACGGGTATCGATGCCATAGATAGCAGGGATGTTGTACTCCTTAAGCCAGGCGCCGAGCGAGGACGTGGCGAGGTGGTGAGAGAAGTCCTGCGAGTACTGACCGACGATCAAACCAGCAATGTGGATCTCGTTCGACTCAAAGTACTTGGGCAGGTCCTTGAGGAGAGGATCCATGGTCTCACGCGAGGGTACACCGTAGTTTCCAACCAAGGGGAAGGTGAGCACCAAGATCTGGCCTCTGTATGAAGGATCGGTCAAGGACTCGGGGTAACCGACCATGCCTAGAATATGGAGGGAGCACAATGAGGGACCGAGCGCGATTAATCAAAGATGGTCAAGATCTGTGCACAACACCGACACCAACGGATTTTCACACGATCGCAATCACGGAAATGTCATTGAGCAGGCAAAGAGACGACGGTTTAAAGGAGCAGTACCTGTCTGGAAGACGCACTCGCCGGCAATGCTCTTGGTCTCGGCACCGAAGGAGATACCCTGGTAGGAGGATCCGTCCTGGAGGACCAAGGTGGCAACGGTGGCATCGGCCTGCTCGCAGGGAGGGGCCGTGACAGGAGCGTAGGGCATGGGGTTAACAACCTGAGCCTGGGCGGATGAGGAGGGGCGGACTTGAGAGGGCATTATAAAAAAGGAAGAACGTGGGGTAAAATTGGAGGATTGAAAATGCTATGATAGAAATACAAGAAAGTACAGAAAAAAGTGAAATGCAATGCAATGTTGTCAGGTTGGCAGAATGAAGGGGGAGGGTCCTCGCCGGCAGGTGGGTCGGGAGAGTGTCGCGTGAAGGGTTAACATAACAAAAAGAAGAAGAAGAAAAGAAAAAGAACAAAAAATCGAATTGGGGACCCTTTTATATGTACTCAGTTTGCTCTCCAAGGTTCAGTGGCGCATCTCTGTTTTGATTTCTATCTGGAGGGGGGGTTTTTTTTTTTAGTGACTGTCTCCATCGGGGCCTGAAACTCTTCAGGCCCAGCAGAGGGAGCAGAGGGGGCAGAGGGGAGGAGCGAGAATCCACGATGAACAGAGGCTATCCTCAAGAACAACAATAGCTTGGCGTTCGGATCATCCATGGAAAAGAACTCTCTCAAAGTAATATGCGGCTTGTATTATAAGCCAGTATCCTGCCATAGGAAATGCAAAGCAGCGTTCATGACCATCAGGCAGAAGGTGGAGCCTGTTAAAAAAATAAAATCTAGTCGGAGATTCAAGGCGGGCAGGTCGGAGACCTGTCGTCCCTCATTGTCTTTTGTTCTAGGCGTTGGCTACATGTTCTAATCTATCGAACTTTCCTCAGGAGTTGACCCTCGCCTCCAGCCATTGGATGTCGCCCACAACTTCAAGTCCGCTGCCCAATCCGACGTCCTCCACGATGACCTCGCCTGACTGGACGCGCCAGAGCTTTATCTGAGTATGCGCCACCACCGTCTCCTCGACTCCCATCGTCATCCTACCCTTGGCTCGGCTTGGCGCCCGCAGAGGAACGCCAGTTCCCATCTCTCGCGTAACCTTCACCTGGATCGCAATTCTCTCCTGACCATTCATGGGATCCTGTGTCGTCGCAATAAGCAAGACCGTCTGTGATCGCTTGTCTGGATTCAGGGTCACGCTAAGACTCTTGATCTTGGAAGAGAGCATGTACGACGAGAAATTGTAGAGTGTCTTGGAAGCCGCATGGTAATAAATGAGTAGCATGCCTGGAACGTGTGTCAACGAAGATGCCAGTGGCAAATGGTCAAGAATCCATTCACTGGCGTCCGGGCCTAGGACCGGAATAGACGCCAAGGACATCTAAGGATAAACAAAGACATATTTACAAGATAAAGAGTTAGTATAGCTCTTTTGGGTCTCACTGCAGATGTTTTGCTAAAAGGCATATCCTTTTACCAGAATGGAGGACCCTGGAGATACCGAGAAGATGTTGGACTGGGTCCAGATCCAGGTCGAGGGGAAATTGATACCCCAGTCTTTTTCTGTATATCCCACGCCACCATCGAATATAGCCTCAGCCTGGACCTCGTTGTTTGCGTATAATGTGGCAATGCGGCCCCTCTGGATAGGATGGTGAAGAGAAGCGAGACCGTGGTTGCATTCAAGGAAAGGAATGTAGGCAGTAAAGCCCATGACTGAGGGGATCAGACGCGACGTTGGCAGCGGAGTTTGCGTCGTTGCGGGGAATGTAAAATGGCCTTGAACGGTGAATGGTTCCTGAAGCTCCTGTTGTTTCAGTTCATCGAGGCTCGGGAATAGACTTCTGAAGAAGGTCGCAGGGAGGGGACGCGTCTGAGACATGTTGGAGGCCAGATATTGGGCCTCGTATTGCTGGCTGGCTTCAGCATAAAATGACTCGAGCTCGTTTGCAGGGATGCGGTCAAAGTTGTTGACGGGCAGGTCCAAAATGATTTCATCGTGCGCGAACAGACTGTTGCCAATCCTGACCCGGAACGCACCCTTGTCTCCGTTGCCATCACCTCCAAGGTCCACGAATTCATCCGTGCGGAACCGATAGTAGGCCGACCGCTCAGGGCCCGGGAGTCCGAGGACCATCACGAAGGCGTGCGCTCCACCTTGATCTGCAGTCTTGGGAGGAGGTCGATAGATACCAGGGATGATGGCCATGCCTTGGGGCAGGTCGTTCTCGGGCCCGCCCAGCTTGACAAACTTGAAGTACCACCCCTCGAAAAAGTTGGAGGTGATGTGCTGGCCATGGTACAGGATGGGCGTGTCGATATTCTTGATGTTGGACCAAAGATAGGCTGTCCTTGAAGAGACGCCCAATTGGAACAGCACGGCGAGCAGGACGACCAGGATGGCAGTGCGAGCAAGGTTGCTGACTCGCGCGGAGGAGCTAGGCACGTTCTGGTCCCTCATTGGGCGAATGGATGCAGATGGGGACAGGCGAGATGACGGAGGAGAGATGGCAGGGAGCGAGTGAAGGAAGGAGACAGAGAGACGCAGACAGGGGATGTGGGGCAGCGCTGATGTGGGGGTAGACGGGCACAGGGCAAGTGAGGTGGCTCTGCTGGTCAGGGCCAGGCCGTGGTACATGACATGTCCCCTCGATCACGTCCACGGTCCGGCTGGCGTACCCCTCGCAGGCATTGCTGTTCATACGCACAACCATGGGGGGGCCAGGGGCTTGCCATGTGTCTTGACGCCAGACGCGTCTCTTGTCGCCATGCGTTGTGGCTGCGTTCGCGTTGTGTAGATATCGACTCGACA
>MU616828.1:0-32725 GCA_025201705.1 Dissophora ornata | reverse complement strand
CTGCCCGAGGCGATCTGCTGGCCGCTTGGCGAATATACCACGCTCGTAACCCAGCCGGTATGGCCGTTTAAGATTGGACCGGGCACACCGGTTTGTGGGTCCCACAGTCGCACTGTATTGTCCCAACTGCCTGATGCGATCTGCTCGCCATCTGGCGAATATACCACGCTCGTAACCTGGCTGGTATGGCCGCGTAAAATAGGGCCGGGCGCACCAGTTTGCGGGTCCCACAGCCGCACCGTTTTGTCTCTAAAGCCCGAGGCGACCTACTGGCAGCTTGGCGAAAATACCAAGCTCTTCGCTGCGCTAGTATCACCGTCTGCGGTGTGCGTGAGCTTACTTGTCATCGACTCGAGACGTCGCAATAAGTTGTCGGACCTGCCGGAGGCTCTCGTAACTTTCCTGGCATAACAACTTAAGATATGGGGGTTTACCCAAGTCGTCGTGTCATACACGCTGATCGTGTCGTTCGCAAGACGCACGGCATAGCTCTTCCCATCCGGCGAATACGCGCAGGACAGCACCAAGCTCTCTTCCTCGAGATACGGCCGTTCGCCAAACTGTACTCCTGCCATCTGCGCGTTGCTCAAATTAGCCTGACGTAACCAAGTATTGTGAAGATTGACGTTTCTCAAATCAGCATCTGCCAGCTTGGCGTTGTCGAATTCTCCACCATTCAGATCGGCCCCTGGAATCCGGATGCCTTGCAGGTCTGCCCCATTAAAACGTATTCCGGCTTTCACCAATATCGTGATCGCATTGCCTGCCGCCTTGCGCCATTTCTTGTCCATTTTAGAATGCTCAATGAAGTTGAGTAGTTGCTGTCTGAAGACCGGCTCTTGTTGAACGCGCTCTGCCAGGAATAGCAGGATCGAGGGTTCTGCCACGAAACTATTTTGGACCAAAGGCGAGTTGATGTCCGGAAGTGGGTTGGTCGCCACCGACAGCTCCTGCTTAAGTTGTGAATCTTCAAAGCTCGACACGGAACTCAGGCTCGCTCGTCGTCTGGCAGTGGTTGTTGGGTCCACTCCCGTCCTTCCGTCCTTCCCTCCAGACCGCGGCTCAAATACTGCTCGAGCCAATCCGTACTCCAGAACTGATCGATGGATGAATTTGTGCAAGTTACCATTACGATTGAGAGGGCAGACTTCACGCAGGAGGTTCTTGCGATCATCTTGTTGAAAAAAATCTTGTTTCCAACTGTCTTTATCATCAGAGGGCGTATCATCAGAGGGCGGGTACTCGACCACTGGATTACCGCCTTGGTTGTTGAAGATAGCAACCGCCAACTTCTTTACAAAGCTCAGGGCAGTCTGTGAAAAATTTTCGTCAGACAACTTGTTAAAAGCCTTCTTCTCGTCACCGATCAACTCTTTGTCGGTCAGTCGTTTCTTGCCTCGCTCTACCCACTGCTCCACAAACCGGTCATACAACTCGACCCTGGTGAACTTGGTCGAGGCCAGATTTTGTCCTAGATCTATCATTTCCGGTAGGACCTTGAGGGACAGCGCCAACAAAAACGGGTTCTTGACCAGTTCCTGAAGGCTGGGAATCTGACCAATCACCTGCGCGTAATTCTCAACTTTCCAGGAAGATTTCTCCTTGGCGACATACTTCTCGATGTAGCAACGAATCTGTCTCTCTGAAAACGGTACAATCACCGCTTCTTCCAACAACGCCGCACCCGTCCAGTCATTACGGTCTCCGGGTTGGAAGCGATAGCAATAGTCGAAGCTAAGGTGCTCGCTGCGGCAGCTGATCACCATCTTGGCCTTCCATTCCCCGGGCTGGTTCAGTTGATTGCTATTGTACAAGTTACGTGTCAGCTGGCACTCGTCATAGCCATCGCAGATCAATACGATCTCGCGGTAGGCCTTCAGCTCTCGGATCTGGGCCTTGGTGAATCCGGCTTTGATTAATTGTTTGGCGACTAGTTCCTCTTCTGGCTTGTCAATGGCAGGTAAGGTGATAAAGACCGGGATTCGACCCTCATGTTTCTTATAGACATCCCACAAATGGCATTCGAGTTCCCGGTTGAAGGTCGATTTTCCAACGCCAGAATCGCCTAAAAGCAGTAGTACCATTAGACCACTACTCAGAAACTCGTCGACCTTAGATTTCAAATCAAACAACTCAGTGTCAGGCGCACGCCGGTTGGCCTTGGCTTGAGGAGGAATGTATAGAGCATCGCCTCGTCCTTCCAGTCGTTGTTGCTGCATTTTTCGCAAACTGGTTTCGACTTCGGGCTTGTTTTGAATACTATCAAGTAGCGCAGACGACTCCAGCAGCGGTAGGGTCACCTTCCATGGATGTGAGCTCAGTCCTTGATCTCGGCAGGCTCGGTAAAGTGCTCGTTTTGTCGCATCACCGTCACGTTCCAGTTCCTCTAGCATATCTTGAGCAGCTATGATATATGGTGAAGATCATGCGAGAGTGAATAAAATAGTGTTGATTGTTTAAGGCGATCGCCATAACTCGAAGATACCCTTATCACTAGGTAGAACGTACCTGGCATACAACTGCCAGACTCTGAGGCCACCTGCATAAGAATGTTGATAATACACTGCTTGACTTGCGCTTCCTGTCCCCACACGGCATCGTTTCGATGGATCTCTCCAAGAAATGCAACAGCACTTTGACGAGAGTCCATACCCCAAAGTGGATCGGCTGCAAGATTCCCCAACCGTTGACATACTCCCCATTGGAAAGCTAGCTCGCGGCGGCAAGGTGCCCCATAGACCAGGGTCTTGAACTTGGTAAGTTCGCCATTCTGAAGCAATGTGTCTATGCCGCGTAGTGCCGGATACCCAGGCACTTTTATGGCTGAGGCTAAAAGCTGCTTTGAGTGCCTTGTGCAGGCCTTGGCCACTCTTGGTCAGTTCAGCTACTCCCTTGTATGCGCTTTCGACCAGTTCGAAAATTTTCACTACTCCGAGACCATTTTGAATGTTTTCCAGACCCTCAATCAAGCCATTGACATCAAAAGCTTTTACTGCGCTCGCAAGACCTGCAACTCCTTGAAACACTATTCTTGTGCGTCGCATTGTAGTATGCCATAGTGTTTCGTCATCCGGGACATACAACAGTGCCTGAAAGGCATACGCTGCTTGAAAAACTAGATAAGGATCATCGCTTTTCTTCAGAACTTTCAGATGGTATGAAAGCGCCTCGTGGAGGTTGACCCGCTCCAAGCCCTTTACATTGCCATCCGCCATGGCATCCAGACCGTGTGAGATTGTCAAGGCCAATCGATACTTGTGGTCCACAGACTGTGAATGAGTGGTCTGTAGGCTCCCATTGAGGAATTTCAGGATCCTGACTAGATCGTCGGCGTCAATACATCCAGGAGCGGCGGCTTGTATGATCTGAGCTAATCCTTCAAGTGCATGGATATCCAGCAACCCAGAGTGGCCAATAGCATCAACAAATTCCTTGAGAAGGGATCGAAAATCTTCATTCTCGAGGACTGGAGCGAGACAAACGACTTCTGAAACTGCTTTTGAGTCTTTCAGTTTGTTACTGGCGTATTCTCGGATCAGACTCGTCGCCATGGCCTTTAGTCGAGCTTTCTCGTCTTCGTTTGAGTTTGTGGCGTGCAGCCAGACGCTTGCTGTAGAATCGAGTGCGTCATCAGGCAGTTCTGGAGCTTGGAGAAGAGCCAGGCAATAAGCGAGTTGGTGGGTATTAACTACGCGTTCATCTGGTTTTGGAAAGGTGCAATTGATGACAGGTGGAAGAACATCCTTTGTGAAAATATTGCCAGAGACCGACGACACATTAGTGCTTGAGGTAGCGGTGCTTACGGTAGGTGAGAGTATCTCCTGAGGAGTGCCTGGAACCACTATGGGAGCTGGAGGAGGAATTGGTGATGACTGAGAGGGAATTGGTGTTGCAGAGGAGTCGGGCACGCTTTGGTGTGTCCTACAAATCCTACAAATGGGTGGTGTGTGTCCAAGGAGCCATTTCATTAATTTGCGCCAGCATCGGCGATGTCTATCTGTCATGGCACATACCCTAATTTTTCGGCTTTGCCATTGCTCTTCTGTGCATCTTCGATGAATCCATGACTTTCCAGCACTCTGCCACTCTCATGAAATGCGGCGATGATTTGGTTGAGCATGGAATGCTCCGTTATTTTGATGTCCACCCTTCGCGGCCCGACTTCTGTTTGGTGCGTTGCGAGCGTTTTGAAGGCAGGCGTTTGCCATCACCAGAGCCTCCTCTGCTGAGAGGATACTTCGATACCAAAGGACCATGATGCGGCTAAATGGGGACTACTAGTGGTTGCTATCCTTGATTGGTGGTGAAAATGATCCCAGGCTACTCTTTGCTGTATCTCCGTGCAGAAGTGAAGCATTAATGGTTACTATTGATTGCTAATCCTGGGCTGCTTCGTCGGCAATGTCCCTACTCAATGAAGCTCTGTCACCTCTTAGTCCACTCACTCAAATGGCTACTCCAAGAAAAGTTAGTGAAGACAAGGAGGAAAGTGGATGGCTCGGATGGTTTGAAGAATAGGGTCGAGAAGCAGAAGAGTGAAGAATTTGTTTGTTTGGAAGGAAGAGAGATGGAAGCGCGAGATGTTTTGTGGCAATGTCTTTTTTCTTCGCCCTTGTGTAGCCTGTCAACGAACCCCATTCATTGCACGCATGCACGCATTTCAGTCAGTAAAGCCGGTCGACACACCAAATGTTTCCCAGCTTGCCAGAGGATCCCACAACTGGTTCCCAACAGAGCCTTCATCACCGCAGGATGTTGAATCAGTTTCCGCTGTAGGCAACCATCGAGGCTCTCTCAAAGTCCATGACACACCCTCAAGCTGCGTGGTTGTGGTGACGACGGAACTAGAGAAGAGACTACAAGAGCATCAAGAGTTACTACACAGGCAGCAAGAGCAGAATGAGGAGCAAAAACAAGGCCTTCAAGAATTGAAGAATGTCTTGGAGGAACAGAGTATACAGACGTGCGATCAGTTGAAGGAACAACAGCAGTTCTATCAAACACGGATCAGCAAGCAATTGAAAGAACAGAGCATGCAGATGCAAAGGCAGTTGATGGAGCAACAGCAGGCGTAGGAAACGTGGATCAGGCAGTAGTAGGAGGAACAAAGCGCATTAATGCGACGCACTTCAAGGAGCAACGGCGGTCTTACGAAATGCAGATCAGCGAGCTGAAGGTTTACTTGTGAATGTCATAGACGAAAGCGAAACATGTTTTTCAGGTACCGTTTAATGTGTGTGTGTGTGAGTCCCTCCAAAAATAAAATCGCAACACCAAGCATGGGCACATCACTATTCTCTTCCTCTTCCTCCTCAGCATTCTCGCTCTCATTACTCGAACATATCTCGTACATCTCCACCGTCCTCGTTGCTAGCAAAGACAAAATTGAACATCAGTAGGGTAGCAGGTGTGAGTCGTACAAGTGCATTTACATGATATAGGCACTGAGGGGGCACGCCTTCATTTCCATCGTTTTGAAACTTCGACCTAAAGAAAGCGTCAACAGATTTTAATAGTATGGACAGTGGCTACAGCCTTTATACAGACCAATGGTATTGAGCGACTTGCTTCCAGAATATATTGCGCCTGATTGTGAAAGTGGGGACTAGGCTGTTCCTGTAGCCGGTGAGATGCGATAAGATAGAGGTCTTTGGATAACGTTACATCAAGTTCACGCAGGAACTTTATCTACGCCTCATCCCACTCCCTGAGGCTCTTTGCAACAAACCAGTCGCGCTTGTTGGTTCTGTCCCTGGCTACCAGATCCAGCTTCCGTCCGATCTGTTTGCGCGGTGTAGGGGCCTCCATGGTACGCCTCATGTTCCTCCTCTTCCCCGACTCCAGGTCCGCCTTTTCTACGTCAATCATTGTCAACCCGTCCACGTCCGACAACAGACCCTTCATGATTGGCCACGCTTCCCTGCACCAGAACGACTTGGAGAGATCTTTGATCCAAACACTGCGTACGTCTATTTCTGAGAACTCAGGGGCGCTGTCGAAGAAGTCGAAGTGGCCGCAGGATGGCAGGTCTGGGTGCTGTGCGAGATATTCTTCGGGTTTGTGGTGAACCATTCTTGGCCTCAAGGGCAGAAAAAGTGGTCGTAAGGTAGCAGCGATTGCTTATCAAAGCCAGATGTCTGCACTTCCAAGTCGAATATCTGCTTCCTGCGATTAGCAAAAAGTTTAGATACCCTCCTGGAGCTCATGCACCAACTCCCAGACTCCCATGTCGACAATAACCACGGCTCTCTTCAAGAGACGCGTGGACCGCATGACCTCGCGGAGAGTGCTTTGCCCAATCGATTGCTGGGTGTGCATCGCACGTGATACATGCTGCGCGACGTTGGCTGCTGTTGAAACACTGCCTTGATAATCGCCATTGAACTCGCCCTCCGACCCAACAATCATTCGTTCATTCACATTCACTCATTCTTCCCTGCAGTTGCGAAACACCCTATCGAGCTACCTCTAACTGTCGTTGATTTCGGGGTTTTTTTTTCTGGTAGTTGAGTGAGTTCCCTTTTTTTTTCCCCCTTTCTTTCATGACCTCCACTGCAACCTCGTCTGCGCACAAGCCAGTCTCCGGCGTCCAGAAGCTAGTCAACCGAACCAAAAAAATGCGTTTCCCGCGCCGCGCCAACCGTTTCTTGCAAGCCCAAGATGACACCGGTTACTCCGATGGTCAATTCGAGGCCCCCATGCCAAAAAGTAAATTCCTTCAGCGTTTCTCGCCTTTTTTTTTTTTTTTTTTTTTCTGGCGCCGACTGCACTTGAAGACCCTATAGCTGACTATTATCTGTCGATGGTCAACGTTAGTCCCTTGGAGTTCCATCATTCTCGCTGTGGTCCTCTTGGTCATCGGCACCGTGGGACTGACTATTGGGTCACTACTCAAAGTCGGAGTCCTCGACAGCCCAGTAAGCACCGCCTTTTTTTTGTGTGTGCATGTGTGTTCCGATATGATGTCCGTAGATGCTCATTTTCACTCTTCGATTGTCGTCGGATGTAGGAGTGGCTGGATAAGGGCGTACCGCTTCTGATTCTTGGGGCACTGTGCTTTATCCCAGGTACAATTTGATAAACCAACAGAAAAAAGAAAAAAGAAAGGCTACTACAATACCATTACTGGAAACTGTGCCTTGAACGCTGACTTTGCAACTAATATACTTTGTAACGTAGGAGCGTACCATGTTGGTCTGGCCTACTATGCATATAAGGAATATGATGGCTATTCCTTCTCCCATATCCCTGACATTGACGACTAGGCAGCACTGGAGACCATGATATCTCGTTCTCATTGTTCATATTCATTTGTATTATACATTTTTAAATAAACACGAAGCTGCAGGAGCCATCAGCTACCATGTCTTCGCAACGACCCCAGTGTGTTTTAAAGGACGTCTTCACTGTGGATTTAGTCCGCAGATCTGGATCTTGGAATTGGTAGAATCTTCGACGGCATATCCTCTCCTCTGTATTTGAAATAACAACCCCATCATGGTGACCCGAATCCTCTAGCCGACGACGACAGCACAATCGACCAGGATCTCGCGAACCAAATCCCTGGAAAGCACTGTGAAGAGACAGGAATAGCGATTCCAAGGGCTTTTCTCTTCACCAATCTTCGGCGTCAGACTCGGCTCTGGGGTCAGTTAGCTTTACTGGAATTGAGCATGCTTAGTGCTTTACACCAAAAATTGGCAGGGTGACACCCTTACTCTGTGGGGCACTGTGCGGATCTATGTCGGAAGATGCGAAGACTGACGTTGCTGGAGGCACCCACAGAGACGGCACCATAGGTACTTCAGGGAATAGTCCGACTAATGCATGACATCGCTGCTTTGTTTATTGAAGCCGAAACGGGACCTCTGCGGGCTCGTTCCTCAGTCTAAACCTTGGTGGTTAGTTGTATGAATAAACATAGCAGAAGTCTGCTACATGCAGGCTCACTCCCTATAGGCTGGATGTTGCATTTCTCACGTGGCTCCCTGTTAAAATGAACGAAAAGAAATCTGTCACAGGTGGACAGGTGGGTAATGCGTGTATTGGCGATCATAATTGGCGTCCTCGGGCTCGCTCTCGTCCGCAAAGACCTTCATGAACGAGGTCGCCGCAATGACTAACACAAAGAGAAACGATACCCTGAAGGCTTTGCTTGCGTATGAATCCGACTCCTCGAATTTCTGTCGATACTTGAATTCCTCACTAGCACGCATCCGCGCCTGCCGCCGTTCCTCCTGCCTCAGCTCCTGCTCATAATGCATCTCCTGATGTGACTTCGCGTCGAAATGCGATACGTTTTGTCGATTGTTAGGCCGTAATGATGCATGGCCCCTAGCAGCAGCCGCAGCGGCCGCAGACTGTGCAGAATGACGGAAGGGGGTTCTCCTGAGGGTGCCTCGCGTTGATTCAGCCCGTTGTGATGAGCTGTCGGAATATAGCGATCCACTCTTGTCGAGCAGAGTGATATCATAGTCTCGCCGTTGTCGGTCGTCCCCCAGTACTGAATAGGCATCATTGATAGAGAGGAATGCCCTGCGAGACTCCTCCGAGGCGTTCTTGTCGGGGTGGTGGAGTTTCGAGAGCTTGTAGAATTGGGTCTTGATCTCCTTCTTGGTTGCATCCTTGGTGAGCCCGAGTTGCTCATAGTGATTGCCATGACTAGATCGGCTGTCGCGTGAGGCAGATGTGTGGAATGAGGAGGACTTGAAAGTTGCTGAGGCTGCAACAGAGGCTGAGGCTATGGCAGCTCCTGGAAGGGTGTGTTGGTGATTAGCGGACCTTACGGCCCGCGCAAGGAGTCCTGTGCATCCTCGACAGCATCGGTAGTGGTGCACCATGGCCAGTTATTGAAATGAGGAACTGAAAGAGGAGGCAGAGTGTAGACCCTGCCTTGGATCACCCCTTTTGGCGCCAAAATCTCAACTTTGCAGAAACGATGTCACAGAATGTGGAGTCTGAGCTCTTAGTCCTTGCTCATAGACCTTGCTCAAAGACCTTGCTCATTGTCCTTGCTCTTGTTCACTCTCAGAAGCCGACTGACGAAGGATGCAAACAGGTTCGTCCCCCCCTAGAAACTACCCATGACTTCTACAGATGGCTGAACCCCCGCTTGACATCCAGCTACGAGGTCACTCAGCTGGATTTGCAGAACGCCGATGTTGACATACAACTGATCATATAAACGTTTGGAAACAGGTAGCCCCGCGGGACTTGACAGTCTTGCCGGAGCCCTTCTTATAGCAGGGCAGCAGACCGCAACAATCCTTTGTTCGGAAGTGTACAACCGAGACATCCATCAAGATCCAAATGCAGAGTCATTGGTAGCGAGTCCTTCAAGAGACCCCGCCAGATCTGAGGCCACACAGTACACGGGACGGCTGAAAGTATGTGTCTTGCCACATACTTTTTCAAAATAGGCGTCTTGTTGTGGGTGTTCGGGACTGCAACTACCTCGTTACGGGGATAATTCTGTGCAAGGCCCGGGAAGGTGCGCAAAAAATCCTGGTCAATGGGCATACGAATATTCTTGTGCCCTCAAGTAACCTCGGTTCTTCACTCGAAGGCACCGTCGCGGGCTTGACCCAGGTTCGTAGTAACTTCGGCCATCCGGCCACATATTCCACCCGAAGAGGAACGGTGGTCGGACTTGCGTCCCCTTCCCAAGTCACTATATTTACACTGAACCAGCGCGGGGTGCCATACTCAACGTTTTCTACAGCCTGTGGCGGCGCTAGCAAAACCTCGAACCGAACGGTCGCCACACCTGTGTAATCTTCTTTTATTGTATAAAAATTGTTCGAAACCTCCAGAAAATAAATTAAACTTTTGTTCTCGGTCGGAGCCTATCCTGCCACTCGCGCTGTGATCGTTTGTATTGCTGCTTCAGGCTTTGATGTTTGCTGTTTTCTGCAATGGGTAAAATGACGGTCAACCATCGCCTGTGCAGGGTTGGCGATCGGCGTGAAATTTTCGCCGAAGCAGATGACGAAAATGCGGCAAACGAGACTCGAGAGTCAATTTCATTTGAAGGTGCACAAATCTTGGATGCTTTCCTTCAGTCCAGCTATCTGTTCTGATACTGGGCCTCCTCGGAAGCAATGTTCTGGCTTCTACAAATCGTAGATCTCCGATGTGCCGACGGTCAGTCTGCTAAGCAGACCGAATAGGTGAAGAAGGGTACGTTCGGGTGTTGGGGAGGGGTCGAGAGTTTCGATTGTCCTCCTTGTAAATCCTGCATCACAAAACGCGTGGACGCGTAAAAAAAATGACGCGACGAGACAATGATGTCGCAAAGGCTTATCCATGCCAGTCATTATCTTGATTAAAAGGAGATTTTTTAATTCACTTCCCACGCAATCCCTTTTTTTCCGCAATCAAATCTCTTCCTCATCCACCCACCATGACTGTCGCCCACATCATCCTCCTCAAGGTCAAGCCCTCGCTGACAGAAGACCAGGCCCAGGACATCCTCAAGGCCGTCGCTTCTCTTCACGAACAGCTCCCCGGTGTGATCGAGTCGGTCCACCTCGGCATCAACTTCTCCGCCCGCTCCAAGGGCTTCACCCATGGCTTCACCATGATTTTCAAGGACAGAGCTGCTCTCGAGACCTACGACAAGTCGGCCCAGCACATCAAGGTTGTGCAGGAGACCATTCGTCCCAACATTGACGACCTTATTTGCCTCGATTACGATATTGCAGATTATTCCATCCCTCGTCTGTAGTTTGACTGTTGCTCCTCCTGCAGCCAACTGACGCTCGTGGGGTCCTCAGTTGATATTTCACTTCGGGCTTGAATAGACGTGGCTCAAATAAAGAATTCGCATTGAACGGACTGAGTAGCCGCCGACTGATCGCTGTGCCATACCATCCAAAACGAGCAACTTACTGAGCGGTTGATCCACAACCACTTCCACGCCTGTCTCCTTCCGCTATAGTCGTGACTGTTTGTACGGGTCATGGACAGTGAGAGTGCGGCGGCTGTTTATTTTTTTCTCTTTCTTTCTGAAGTTAGTGCATGCATCTGCCTCACCTTTCCTCATTCAAACACGGCCCACCATGACCATTGAAACTCTCAGCGCAGACCTCAAGGACAAGGCTACCCTCAGCCAGCCTGAAGCACAGGGCCAGGAGGGCCAGGCTGAACAGCAAGGTGGCGAGGCGAACCCTGCCCCTTCTGCAGCCAAGAAGAATAAGAAAAAGAAGGCCGCAACCGCAGCTGGTGAGAGCCTTACGCTTCTTCTTTCCCACGCTTTCACAGGAACTATCCATTGCGTACTAGCGGCTGCTGACTTGTGCATGTTTATTGCGTTAGCTTCCCAGGAGGAGGACACCAAGGAGGACAAAGAAGACAAGGCTACCGGAGACGATGCAGAAGGTGATGATGACGACGAGGACGATGATGCAGAAGGCGCCACAGAGGCCACTGGTATGTTTTCATGATCTCTCTCTTTGCGATTTCGACTTGTCAGATACTATCTTGCGACCTCGGCTCTGTGCAACCGGTGCTTTCAAATGACCTTCAACATCTGCCTCAATATCCACTCTTAGCTACGAAAAAGAAGAAGAAGAAGAGCAGCAAGAAAAAGAAAAAGGTCGCTCAGACGGAGCCTCCCACGATCCCCATGTCAAAGATGTTTGGCAACAAAATTTACCCTGAGGGCGAACTCTGCGACTACAAGGAAGAGTATGTCACATTATGATGGATTTGGCTCTAAGCGCGCTGAAAAGGACGTAACGAGGATCGAGTGAACTTTGCTAACCGGATTCATCCTTCTGTAAACTGATAGGAACCTCTGGAGAACCACCAACGAGGAGAAGCGCTACTTGGAGAGACAGAACTTTGACCAGTACAACGACGTGCGCAGAGCAGCAGAGGTACACCGTCAAGTCCGTCACTATGCGCGCCGCAACATCAAGCCTGGCATGTCCATGATTGATATCTGTGAGATGATCGAGAACGGCACCCGCACTTTGGTCGAGGCCAATGGCTTTGAATCTGGCATTGGATTCCCAACAGGATGTTCACTGAACCATTGCGCTGCTCACTACACTCCCAACACTGGTGACTCGACTGTGCTCCAGTACGGCGACGTCTGCAAGATCGATTTCGGTGTCCATGTCAATGGTAGGCTTTTCGACAGCGTTACCGGGAGAAGAGCAACTGTCTTTCAAATGAACTACGTACAGCACTAACAGCCCCTTGGGATACTTTGCTCGAATCATAGGAAGAATCATCGATTCCGCTTTCACACTCACATTCGATCCCGTCTACGACAACTTGTTGGCTGCTGTCAAGGATGCTACAAACACTGGTATCAGAGAAGCTGGTATTGATGTCAGACTTTGCGATATTGGAGCTGCTATTGAGGAAGTCATGGAATCGTACGAAGTTGAGATTGAGGGCAAGACATATCAAGGTAACTTATTGTTGTATTGAAAAACAAAAACCTGTCTATGACTTCTCGCACACAATCAGCGGACGTGATAACCTTAGTGCTGACAAAGCTCTCATTTTTGGCACCACCTAATAGTCAAACCTATTCGCAACCTGAACGGACACTCGATTGATCCTTACAAGATTCACGGAGGAAAATCAGTCCCGATTGTCAAGGGTGGCGATCAGACCAAGATGGAGGAAGGCGAATACTTTGCCATCGAGACCTTTGGAAGTACTGGACGCGGTTATGTCCGTGAGGATATGGAATGTTCTCACTATGCTCGCGTCTACGATGTTCAACATGTTCCTCTCCGGTAAGTCTTTGTGTTCATAGATGTATACCCGAATAACAATAGCAAGGCAGAAGTTCATTGATCAGCGCTTGACACTAAACAACTAAAAATTCTTGATGATTAGCCTGCCAAGGGCTAAGACGCTGCTGAACACGATCAACAAGGAGTTCGGTACGCTTCCATTCTGCAGGCGATACTTGGATCGTATCGGTGAGCAAAAGTATGTGCTCGCGCTCCGAAACTTGGTCGACGCCGGCATTGTGGATGCGTATCCACCCCTGGTCGACATCAAGGGATCGTTCACTGCACAGTACGAGCACACTTTGGTGCTGAAGCCAACGCGAAAGGAGGTTCTCAGTCGCGGCGATGACTACTAAATGTTGCATTCAGTAATAAAAACATTGCGCGCAAGCACGATTTGCATTTCAAACGGTGCCCTCTGTAAAAAAAAAAAGTCAATGTTTCAATTTAAATGAGGCGCAAAGGCGGTCTGTCTTTATTTCGCCTGGGCAACATCAGGGGGGCCACCATCCACGCGCCTACACTTTGTTGCGATCCAGGAAAAGACTCAACCGTGCAACGAAACAATCACACAACACCAGCGCGCAACACATTCACACATTCACACATTCACACATTCACGATGGAGGAAGCAAGTGCACAACAGCAAGGAGCTGCATTCCCAACCCCGCCCTATTACTTTCAACGATACACCCAAGAGAACCTCAAACTCCTCGAACAGGCACAGGCTGATCCCGAGAACTCAGAGATCGCGAAGAGCCTTGAAGCGCTTCCCTTTCCTATCCTGGCACTCGAGCCACCACCGCCTGTCCAAAAAGGCGTCTATTGGCTGTTTGGGCGACCATGGCCAGTAAGGATCATTCAAAAGGGAATGGCAGGAATCTTTGCGGTGCAAGGGGCAGGATCAGATGGACTCATCAACCTACTTTCCTTTCACTTCAATACCTATTATTACCGACACAGGTTCAGGACAGTCTAGCGACCCTCGCGGAGCAAGGGATCGAGCAGCTTTACCCAAAAGGATCTATTGGTATGGAGGGGGTTGGAAACGCAGCTGTGTTTCAAGGCAGATTGTTCAGTGGCTCTAGGGGCCTTTGTTATTAATTCAGGATGTGCTGCCTTCGTGCGTAGATCGAGTCAAAGAACTCAAGAAACTCAACCATTCCGCTGTTTTCAACTTTTTGGAGCTTGTTCATACCCTCTCCACCTCTCCGAGCGAGGTAAAGAAAAAAAAAAAAGAAGACAGGCGCGGCCAAAGGACGCGTCCATTTGTTTTCAATTTGATCGAGGGACAATTGAGCCAGGATTTTCACCGACTGCTTACTTCTATTGTCCGTGAATGCTAGTTTGCTGTAAAGGTGGATCAGATCCGAGTTATATTCATCAATATGCACCATATCCTGAACGAATATCGACCACACCAGGCCAGGGAGACACTTAGACTTATGATGGAAGAACAATTGGACAGGAAAAAGAAAGAGACGGAGGCAATGAGAAGGTATGCCTGAGCAGCACGACAGTGAACGTCGATGAATCGCAATTCATGAAAGAACGAATGATTTTAATGTCTTTGGACTATGCTCTGGTATTTGTACGTGCGAATAGGACGTGCGCTGATCTGAGAAAAAAGCTTTCGGTGCTGAAGAGCTTGAAACAGGAACGACTCCCGGTTCCAGGACTTGATATGGATGTGGATATGACACCGGCATCAGTGTCAACACTAAGCAGCTCGACAATAACAGCAACGACACTATCATCGTCACCAGTATCAACCGGAGCAACGTACTCGTCGCCATTGGACACAAAGCCACCGCGTCGGCTGAGCAGTAGTGAAGAAAAAAGAAAGTCGCTGACCGGTATAAGCGCTATATCCCTAGACCCCGTAGCAGCCAGAAATGCAGAGGTCAAGTCACGGCTGATGGATCTCTGCGATGATATCGAATAAAACACAAAACGAGCGTAACCAGGACATCTTGTTCAGAAATGGGATGCCGACTATGTCATTTTAGACTAAGCTGTTGTTTTCCCAAAGCGTTACGTCAGTGGGTATTCGCGCAGGTTCGTTGCTTCTGAGGCGCTCTCACTTTTCTTCTCGATACACGTGTCCTCAGATCTCTCACAGGAATGTCGATTCAAAGGTGTCTGCGATTTTCTCTTGGGATCGCAAGCGGATCAAATTAGCTGTGTATTGCAGCCGTGTTTAATGCATTTAAAAATACCGCCTCTATTATGAAGAGCTGACAAGGATTGCAAGATAGAAGGCTTACTTGGCCCGGTATATAAGGCGCGTTCTCCAGATAACTCTTCATCTCTCATAGAAAGAACTTTCAACCACTTCGATAGGATATCACTCAATTTGATTCGATGCAGCGGTGTTAACCAACGGCAAGCCTCTTGTCCTCTTGGTCGCGACAGTGCTAATGGTGCTCGAGATGCATTTCTTCGCGCGATCTGCTCCCAGAATCCGTTGCAGTAGAGAATGCCAAATCAACGGCGGTACACGCTCCTTGAGAGGGATCCTTTTCTGATACCGCGCTAAGCTGCGGTCTACGTACTGCACCGTCAATCCCCTAGGCTGACAGGAACATCCTCCCCTTGGCTTTCTCGCTTGCCGTCCAACTTTGCTACTTGCAGTAATTTCGCCTGCCGCGCTTGATTTCTGTTCCACAGCGGTAATCCTTGCATTTCTATGGATACCGCCGTGTCCTGCAGTCCACACTCATGTACCTGGTATTTCGACAAATGAAGTCTTTCGGATAAAAATGGTCGTGGTTTTCACTTTGTGAAAGAGCACTCTTGTCGTGGCATTTAGTGGCAACCAAACCCAACATAGCCACCATCGAGATGCCGAGGAAGCACAAAATAAAAAAAAGTCCCAAAATAAAATATAAAAGTTTTGTTCGCCCAAAGCGACGATACCCTTCTCATTCCTCAAAAGAATCCCTTCACATCCACACTCCTTCTCAATGGCACAGGAAAGCGCAGCTTTCCAAAGAGACAACCACAGCAGAATCAGCATTACGCCCAGGGGCAGGACTAGTACAGGGAGCCCATCACCCGCATTACAGCACAAGGAGCATCAATCGCATCACGAAAGTCACATTTCAGAGTCAATCGCCCAGGACAACGCCACGCCCCCGGCGGAAGGCACCTCGCTACTAGGGTCTATGTGGAATCTAGTCAGGGATGCACGGGAAGTTGCCGCAAGGGAGTTTGACAAACTCATTGACCAGTTTCCTTACAAGAGTGGGTCACGACCCAACGCGTCCGCCGAGGTAGGAGTCCAGCTATCCCCCAACAAACCCATGCCATCTTTTTATTGTTGGACTGAGACCATTGACGGTAATCGATGTGTCGCATGAAAAATTCTCACATCCCGTTCCTTCTTGCACATATACCGTTCCGTGGCTCAGGACAACGCCCACAAACAAGATCGGATGTTGGCTGTGAGGAAACCACGGTCTTCGGCGTCCGTTCTCACAGCCTCTTCCTCTACACCCCAGCCAAAGTCGTTGCTTGGACATGGACCTGTCGTCAAGCAAAGAGGACAGCCGTTAAAGAAGAAACATCGAGCTCTCACAAAAAACCTTCTTGACCAAGGTATATGAATCACTGACAAACATGGTAGAACAAACACATGCCCTTTTCAACTTCTCTGATGCCAACTGTCCATATCTATTAGATCTCATGGACCATGTTAATGATGTGTCGCCACTAAGCCAACTACGAGTACCATCATCCGTCACAGCACGCCTAAATCGACAGGAGACGGATGCGTCAATAAAACGTGTGCGCTATCCTTCGCCCTCTGGATCTGAAACGCCTTCTGGCAAGGGAAAACTGCAACAGTCGCACAGAGCTTGGCCGGCACACCATGGAAACACCATGCCAAAACGCCTAAACCAAACCCCCACATCAGGGTCAAACATACCGCTTGCCATTGGACGGCTACAGACGCATAAGACCTGGCCTGGAAACCACGGAGAGATCCCGGCAAAACGAACACACCATCCTTCCAGTTCAGAATCAGATTTGCAACCAAGCCCTGAGCAAAGAACGCCCCTCAGGAACACACCCACATCATCGCTGAAACGCGACTCTTCTTACGCCTCCTATTCGTCCATGCGGCGCCCACAGAGCGCCATCCTGGACTCTGATGACTTGACGTCTTCGGTGGATGGCCGTCAAGATGATGAGGACTCTGACTATAGCGACTACCACTCAGCAGTGAGTAGAAGACGTCGAATGAGCAGGGAACCCAGTGAAACTCCTTCGATTGCGTCCGCAACAGGAACACTATCCATCTCTGTCAATGCAAAGGCGCATGATCGCCATACGCACCATTATCTCCACCAATACCAACAACGCCCTGGTCAATATCCGCAACACAAGCGCTATCTTAGCGCAATATACCCACAAAAAGCCTCAAGTCGCGCCGGATCTGCTACAGGCAGCGACATTCATCCGACCTCAGCCCTTACATCTGGTTCTCAGAATGATCCGTTCTTGAATTCCAGAGGACCATCCCCACTGCCACCGCCATTTCCAGATACCTACCCAGAACAGCGCCACGTCCGATCGCCGTCGCAGTCCTCGGCAATAGAAAACCAAAAACTGAACGAGCTACAGCAGGAACTGGCAGCAATCAAGGAGCAGGTAAGCGGCATGTAGTGGAGGGCCGAAAATGGACCTGTATGCGACCAGATATTTCCTACTTTATATCAAACACATGCTGATATTGCTTACCTTTATGCTGTATTTAGTTGCGGTCGTTGGTATCTGCACGACAAGACGACCTACAAAGGTCACAGTTATCACCTGTTAATTTCGGCTCCGTGCCACCTCCCCCACCGCCCCCGCCATTTCAGGTATCAACGAGCCTGGTCGCCCCGAAAAAGTGGACTCCTCCACAGACCGAGGCTAGTCAATCGATGCAAAACGTTCTTAAAGAGCTGAGCTCACAAAAGGTCAGGCTGCGAAAGACGGGCAGCCCTTTTGTAAGGTAAGAAAGGCACACGAACAACGGCTAGTATTATCTACAACATGCGACAGTGGCATATGACTCTGGCGATGATACATTGGATTTAACGCCACTATTCACAACTCACTCCTTGGCGATAGTCGAATATCTTCCGCCGTTGACGGCTCGACCTCGTCCCCGTACACTAGCGTTACCTTCAAACCGAGGAGTGGGTCGGAGGCATCGCCGCAGGCCACAGCTAGATCCGATTCTCCTGCAGCCTTGACTAAACGACAACGAGGGTCGAGTAAAGGCGGTTAAGCCACCCTGAACCGCCTGCACACTCACAGACACAACTATTAGACTTATGATGTGTGCGATCCCCTTTCGCTAGACAAGACTTGTAAATAAACCTCCTCGCCTCCCCGATCTTTCACCGAAGGGGACTAATTCAGCTTTGCTCAAGAACGATGTCTGATTTGCGGTGATCCGTTGCTTTATTTTCCGCGCGTCTGCTGAAATCTCCTGACTATTTCGTCTCGCCGGAATATATAATTCTTTGAGTTGGGGGTATGCGTCCCAGAAAGAGCGTCCCGGGGTTATCTTGCGAGAAGCGCCTTTCTCATTTCTTTCTTTTTTTTCATGTTTTACAAAGACTTGTTCATGAACTTGCGCTTTTGGAAGCACATCCACCACTTTCCTGGCTTGTCGTTGTCATAGATGCGGGCGGGGAGTCGCAAGGCCATTTCCTGACGCAACTGGGACAAATACTGACGCAGAAGATCTACGTTGTTCATGAAAAGCGATGTTAGTACCGTAACCTCCCTCCCCAGATTCAGCAAATAACTGCGGATTGAAAGACACTCATTGCCTTACCGGCATCCATCTTGTTGTTGGGTGGCGCATAGAGCGCGTTAAGGGGGAAGGTCGCGTCTCCAGGGATGGCAAAGTTGCTCAATGCCAATGTGCCGAGGATCTTTTCAGCCTCTCTCTGGCTGGGGTTCCTTGCCAACTTGCCGAGGCACTCTGTGATGAAAAGGATAAGGTAGATCAAAACGCGGTCCGCGTCGCCCTTAATCTCAAAGTTCCTGAACAAAACGTTGGCGCGGAACAGGTTCAAGGCCTCATCAATGATATCCTCCTCGTTAGGGTCGGCTAATTGGAGAGAGTAAAAGACGGGTATCTGTCAGCGCGAGAACAGAGTAGCCGTTACGTTCGTGCAGGGATAGCCTCCCTTTTACAATCGCGCCTGCTGTCAATTTCGACCATGTATATCTTCAGTTTCAAGTGTGCTGGTGGTCATACCGATTGAGGCAGGTCCACGGACGCGGGTCTTGATGGGCAGAAGCGCCATGCTTCCCACGGAGCGGAGGTCTGTTTCCTCATTGAACGCAGAGTGGTATGCCTACGAAAAGGGGGGTTTTGGCAAAAGGCACATGCAGGTTATGATCTGCCATCGTACTCTCTTGTTTTGAACGGATGACATTCCATCCATGGCTGTTGGCTAATGAGGGTGCTGGCTACTGGGGGCGTATAGGCTGTTCCCGTCAAACGCGTTCGTCTCCTTCATGACATATCCCGCAATGCAAGCGCTGAGGGCGATTGTGTGTGTGTCGATTATCGGTCACTTACAGGCATGATGTGGATGTGATGTTGGGTCGGATAGCGAAGCTGGGAAGAGAGGATAGAGCAGGACGGGGGGGTGTGAGGGATGGAGCAGATTGTAATGGAGAAGAAGAGCGAAAAGCCCTTCAGCATCATTCCGCCTTTTGGCATCGCTCGCCCAACCCACAACCGTCGTCTGAGGAAATACGTCACAAACAACGGACTCGACGGGGATCGAACCCGGCAGGGAGCAACGACGTTTCCTCAATTGCTCAAGTGGACAAATGCGCAACAAAACAAAAACAATGATATTTATTGTCTGTATTCTGCTGATTCGACCTCTGCTGCTGAATCCAAACGAATGGACAATCCCTCCCTCGCTCTCCTCTTCCTTTCTTCGCGCGTGCTCGTCTCTGCCCTGCCCACCATTCCCGCACCTGTCCCCGCCCCTGCATCCAACGCGCCACCATCCATCGCCGCAGATTGATCTCTCTGTAAGTGCCTCGAGCGAATTGCCATGCTCGATTTAGTGCGGCCTTGGTCTCGCAACGTGGAAACCTTCTCTCTCTCTCATGCAATGCCCTCACCCTTCTCGCTCCCATTTTGCCACCGCTACCGCCCACCCACAAACCACGCGAGCCACCCTTCTCCAGCCCTGCCAACGGAAAATTGGAATAACACCCTCGTTTGCGATCTCTCTGCCTCGTGCTTTAGAATTGCGAATACATAACTCTCTCTCTCTCTCCACCACCACCACCACCATGCTTTCGCGAGATCTCAATGGCCAGGAGGATCCCAATGCCTCGGCCTCGTTTGCCCACTCGCTTTCTGTCGCACCCTTGGACACCGCCAACACCATCCACAATATCAGCATGGCCCTCAATAACGGCATAAATCAAGACAACTCGAACGCAGACCTCCTCACGATGGAGGCACTCAGCAATCAGTATGACCCACAGCAGCAGCAACAGCAACCTGAATCCCGTATGGCTGTTGCAGAACTCTTGGTCTCTCTAGCCCACAGTTCGCGAAGCGACGAGTGAGTACCTTCATGCTCAAAGTGCTCCGAATTAATGTAGCGTGTGGGTCAACGCGGTGGACCCTGACATTTATTTTTTTTTTTTTATTGCCATTACTCATATCCTAATTGTGTCTAGAGAACCCAATTCAAACGTACTCGTAACAAACGCATCAGATGCAGGAGCAGGACAGTCATTGCCTATCTACAGAAATGCTGTCGACTATGTTAGCTTGGTCAAGAGAGCATATGAGAACAACCCCAGGATCTATACAGAATTCCTCGACGCCCTGGAGAAATATCACAGCTTGAGGTACGGACCAACACTCGACCACGAAACTCTCATGTCGTTCCTCGGATCTGGTATCGGACAGAGAAGAGTCGTGTGGCGAATTCTGGATGCCCCATACTGATTTGCACCTTCTTCGTTACTGTAGTCTTCCGCTAGATCAACTTGTGCAGACCGTGATGAGCCTCTTTCAGGATCAACCTGACCTGCTGCTGGGCTTCAAAGAGTTTTTGCCCGAGGCACAAGGTCTATTGAATCAATTGGTTCCGGTAATATTTCGGACTCTTAAGGCTTGAAAACAGAGTGCTGGAGCATAATGGACTCATTTCAGAACCATAAGCGAAGTGTACTCACGCTAGGACGCTCTTTTATTTCTTATTTTTTTATCTCTTGTATTGTCGCTACTGTGTTGGAACCGGGACACATTGGAATACGACTGGACAACAACAAATAGCCCAAGATGTACTCGGACTACAAGGATCGGACAGCAACAGCTTCTAGTCAGGCGCCTCAATCATTTATACCCTCGACCATGCTGGCAACATCAGGTATGGAAAAGTCTGTTGACATTTGTGTCAACTTTAGTAGCAACTGGAAAATCACACGGACCACTAATTCGTAGAGGTAACTCAATCTTTTGAAGGTGTTGAGCAACCCTCGCAGCAGCATGCAATGAACAACAACATCAATAGTGGCCATGCAGCAGCGGACTTTTTGAGTCTTATCAAGGAGTTATCACAACAGGAGCCGGACATGTATCAGCACATGATCACTTTACTGAGGAAATTCCAAAAGGATCACTCATATTCAACAGTACGTTCACAGGAACTGGAAAGCATTTTGCAGATACTATGGGGGAGTGTTTACCATACGCACGTTTTTTGCTCACCGACTCTTGGCTGTCAAATTGGTAGCTCTACTTTTACATATCAATCGTCCTTCGCTACCACCCACATCTGTTGCAGCGGTTCCGTAGCTTCTTGCCGTCGGTGGCGACCGGTATGGAAGTGATGGAGCCAAAGATCATCTCCAAGGCACCACCAGAAGAACTTGTTGTCTCGCCGGACTTCATTGAGGCAAAGGACTTTGTACAGACTGTGAAAGTAAGTCGCGGCCAGCTCAATCAAAAAACGGAGGAGCTTCTCTCCAGGACAACTAATCAACTCGACCTCGAACACTCTCGCATTTGACAACGTAATTAGTACGAGGCTAAGAGTGACATGTCAATGTACGATCGCTTTATTTTCGCGCTGGAAAAGTACCAGCGAACGGGCTGGACCATTGATCAGGTAACTAGCGTTTCGCAGCAAAAGTAATTATTGATCATGCCCCAAGATATTGTTAACTCACGCATTGACCTTTGTTCGACACCTCCACCACAACAACAATATACAACAGGTTTATTCAGAAGTGTCGCTCATTTTCTGGAACCACCCAGACGCGCTTGCAGGATTCAAGCAGTTCATCACGACTATTCCTCAGCAACCATGAGATACTCCCAATTACGACTCCTTGCGTAGGAGCCAGTTAGTCTACACCTTGCCCCTGTCGAGAACAAAAAAAAAACCAATCATTTTCAACTCTTTGCAAAACGCTCATACGCCGCAGAAGACCAACAGGACGAAAGAACATATGGAGATGATAAGATGTGTATTCCGTCCGCTTGCTGTGGACTATGGATACTGCATTGAACAAGACAGAGAAAGACTGGCAAACGACCAACTACGCATGGGTATCAACTCTTCTAGTTTCGACTTCAAATAAAAAAAACATTAAAAAAGATGAAGCTGCAGTGATTGGGCATCCTGCTAATATTCAACATGGTAGCTAACTGGCGGAAGGAGACGCCGGCAGTGATGAATGTCCATGGTACCTGGATATCACGCCTCGGTGTCTGGTTGCTTGGACTGACTGTAAACAGTCACAGGTGACGTGGCCCTGAAGCGCGATGCGTACTACCACAGGGGACGTCCTATTGCGCGTCGTATTCGCGTGCATTCAAAGAAACGAACCTGTCCTTACATCACTCTCGTCGTCCTAACCTCCATTCCCTTCTCAACACAGACACACACGCACACATCAGCCCATCATGTTTATGACACGTTCAGAATACGATCGAGGAGTCAACACCTTCTCGCCCGAGGGTCGTCTCTTCCAGGTCGAATACGCCATTGAGGCCATCAAGGTAGAAACAACTCTATAAAGATCGAATCACTCTGCATCGCGTCTTCAGCTGAGAGGCGCCTTTTTCACAGTTGTTACCAATTGCTTAAGACGTGGCATGACGCTGATACTGGCAATGCCCATTTTTTTTAATTAATATTTAGCTCGGCTCAACGACTGTTGGTATCAAGACACCTGAGGGATTGATCCTGGCGGTTGAGAAGAGAGTGACCTCATCCCTCTTGGAGCCAAGCTCGATCGAGAAGATCTTTGAAATCGATGCTCATATCGGATGCGCCATGTCTGGATTGGTTGCAGACTCGAGAACCATTGTTGACCATGCACGCATCGAAGCACAGGTACATAGTCGTTAAAAAGAATCGAGGTGGAGAAATATCTAACAGCTCCTCCCCCATGATAATTTGAATGCTGAAGCCTCTTTTCTTTTCTTTTCTTTTTTTTCGTCTTGTCTTCCTTAGAACCACGCCTTCACATACAACGAGAGCATCAAGGTTGAGAGTGTGACACAGGCAGTATGCGACTTGGCCCTGAGATTCGGAGAGAGTGCACGAGGCGAGGAATCCATCATGGTGCGTTAAGAACAGCAATACACTATCCTCCATTGTCGAAATGTGGAAGCACTGAAACAGCCATTTAACAAAAGGGACTTTTCACGCTGTATGATTCTATTAGAGTCGTCCCTTCGGAGTGTCCCTACTGATTGCCGGTATTGATGAGACTGGACCCCAGTTGTAAGTCTCGATCTCGGATATCATTAACGGCATCTCTCTCTCTCTCTCTTGCTATTGTTTGTCAGTATTTTTTGCTCCCAGTCTGACCGTTGTTGTTTTTCTAATCACCCTTTTGTCCCCCCAGGTACCACACGGACCCCTCGGGAACGTTTGTGTCGTACAGCGCAAAGGCGATCGGATCCGGATCCGAGGGAGCAGAGACAGAACTTCAGGAGGAATATCACTCAGCGATGAGTCTGGTCGAGGCTGAGACCTTGGCGCTTAAGGTTCTGAAGCAGGTCATGGAGGAGAAACTGAACTCGACAAACGTTCAACTTGCCTCAGTGACCAAGGAGGGTGGATTCAGCATTTACTCGGCCGAGAAGCTGCAGCAGGTTGTTGAACGCTTGTAAAAAAAAAACAGAGACTGGATGAGACGACAATAAAAATATAAAATATCAAGAGGACATTATACGAGAGCATGAACATGAACATTTGTCCGCTCAGTAATAAAAACATTGAGAAAAAAAAAGGGGAATAGGAAAGACCATCAGGACTGCATCAGCTACAGCTGTGAGATTTATTGACGTTCATCTCGTTGCAGAGTGTGCACACTTAAGTCGTGGACCTCCACTGCTATCTCCTCGAGTTCACTCATCCTTGCTTACTTGGCGGCGTCCTTGGCCAGGATCTCGTGGACCACGTTGACCTTGTCTTGCATTGTCTGCCCAACCTTATCCGTCCTCGTTCCAATACGAACACTGGTGTTTTAGAGAGAGAGAGAGATGTTGCGGTTAGGATCGAAGTGGAGTGAGGTAGAAAAATGAGATGATGACAATGATGACTATGACTATAACTATGACTATAACTATGACTATGACTATGACTATGACTATGACTATGTAAAAACTTGTATTTGAAATATCGTACCTGGTTGAGACTCTCGGGCATCCCATGGCGTGGACAGCTTCGTGACACTCCTTCATGACGCGGCACACATCATCCCACTCACCCTCAACATTCTGTTGTACAAGAAATATCCGATTGGTCAGTGTTAACTTTCTTTTGAAGAATGGTTGGTGTCGTCCCCTCAAAATTGTAAACGGTCGCTCTCTGTTCTATCCATGTTGGTGCACTTTACAGTTCCATAGGAGTGCATGCTGTACGAAAGACCTATAATAGATGGACAGTAAAACCAGGTAAGCAACGCTGCATTAGCGGACTGGTATCGAGTATGCCAGAGGTCCTCCTGGGTGCGTGAGAAAGATATCGATACATTAAGGAGCTAGAAAGACATACCACTCCTTTCAATCACGCGCTGGCACTCAGCAATGTACTGGCTCACTGAGGAGGTGACTCCCATGGGGATAACGCAAAAGTCAGCGATCGTATGCATGTTTGGTTATACGTTGTTGGTTTTTTTTCCTTTGCTCTTGACGTGGAATCGGACAACGAAATGCTAATGCTAGCATGCAAGGCGCAAAAATAAGGAGTGTAGTGTTGCGGAAATAAAAAATACTGGTCACGTGCAGTCGCGAAATGACGCAGTGCCGCACCCGTCGTGCACTTTCCCTGAAAACAAAGATTACGCTCGCATTTGAGACAATTTGACAAGAGGACGAACCTGTTTGAAGTACCTGGACTGTGCGGAGGTACTCCCTACTCCCAGCATCACTTCGTCATTCTCACACTACTGTACATGCACATCAAGCATGTCCATGGGCGCGCAAATGATATGTCCCGTATCACGCACGCTCACACAAAGAAATAGCGCAATCACGTTCACTCACCCCCCGTCTGCGGAATCATGACACCGTTCTTGTTTTTTCGTTTACCGACCTGATATCGTTGTTTTCAGTTGTTTTGTTGTGTGTTATGCGTAATTGCGTATATCATGTGTACTCATGTACGATATGTATGTAGTTTATTTTTTTTCGATTTATGTTGTTACTGTACAAGGAGCGGGTGGGAAAAAAAAAAGATAGAGGAATGAATCACGACAAGAAGGATCCAAACTATTCTAAGAGTAGTAAGGCGTGGAAAATATAAAGTACAAACAGAAAAAAAGGGGCGGTGTAGGCGAGCGCGCGGTTACTTGAAATATATGGACAAAGAAAAAGGGAATTAAGAAAAAAAGGGGGTGGCTCGTAAATTTCTAATAAGATGATGTTACAGGGGATTAAAAAAGAATGGCAGAAGAAAGAAAAAAAAAAGAGGATAAGGATGTCCATAGTAGACAAAGAAAAAAAACAAGCATGTGTCGATTCCGTAGGCTTAGGAACAAAAGGGGAAATCGCGGCAAGCACGGAATGCGCTCATTTGTGTGATACGAGGACTGACGGGAGTCAGTCCTCCCATTCCGTCATACCAAAAAGAAGAAGAAAAAATCGTAAGAAAATGCACGCACAGCGCACAGGGGGAAAAAAAAAGATATCGCAAGGCGGATTTGTACAGGGAGGAAAAATAGAAATTCGAGGGACACAAAGCCGTTGGTTGGGCTGTGAACGCCAACAATCGACAAAAAAGAACAGAGACAAAAGGGTGTGGGCTGAGAATGACGAGAAGCGGCGTGTTCCTCGGCAGAATAGGGCCAACGGTCTAGTGGAGCTGGCGATGCATCTTCACAATGCCCTTTTTGTAGATGTGGCCATGATTGAACTCTTCATCTTCGCTACTTTGGCTACTGCAATCGCTATCGCTCCTCATGGCAGACCTTGAGGTTGGGCCAGATAATCTAGGGACTCGGGCCTCGTCTGAAGAATAGCCATCCTCAGAGTCTTGAGTGTCCTTCATCAGCAGCTGCTGACGTTTTTCTTCGACCCTACGATTCATCTCTTGCTTCCAGTCGATGCGAAGCTGCATCAGTTCTGAGGCTTCAGAGAACGTCAGCTTTGCAGGCTCGAGCGCGCTTCGGTCGTATTCGTCGCCAGGGTACGTGAACGAAATCTTGATAAACCTCGAAAACTGGACGGATTTACTGTTGTTGTTTTCTTGTGACATTTTTGTGATGATAGAAGTTGTGTATTGAGGGGAACAGCGTGGAAAAAGTTATGGGAGTTGAAAGAGAGAAGGTTCGAGGGAATGTGTGGCAGATAATAAGGGGATGGACCACGAGACGATGCGGCGTTTGCTATTTCGGTTCGATCGGATGCCGGGATTAAGAGTGTTTCCTTTTATAAGGTCTGCCTGTTGCCGTTTTGGTCAAAGATCGAATGCGTGGCTGTAGTTGAGACTTGTCGCGACTAAAAAAGGGTGCAAAGCAGAGCTGAGCAGGGCTATTCGGGACTGGATTGAACTGGTTGGCTTGGTGCTGTTTCTGATGCTCAATGACGATCGGCGTGTCGGTCAGTCGGTCAGTCAGTCAGTCGGTCAGTTGGGACGAAAGAAGTCGTAGTTCGAAAGATGCAGCTGAGGATAAAGATAGCGAGGCAATATGATGGTCAATGGCAGTAAGAGGAGTAGGTCTTTATGTTATATAAAGAGGAAACTGTAGAAGGGTGATGGAAACGGGTTGGATGGTGCAACAGAGAGTAGGCGGCAATAATGCGTGCGTGGATGTGTTCAATGGGTATATTATTAGGGGTGTTATGTAAGTTGTGAGCGCTTGCAGAGAAAAAAGGGGAGGAGAAAAGGAGGGAGCAGGTGAGGAAGCTGGGGGTTTAAGTATGATCCCTTCTGTTAGCCGTGCCTGGAAGTTTTTTTTCCTCTCTTTTGCTCACATACCCCGCCAACATGCTCACTGTGTGTGTGTGAATGCACTTTTTTTTTTTTTAATGCTCCCACTGTAGGAAAGAAAATCCTCCTTTGTTTTGTTGGCGTACTAGACGAGTGTATGCAGCCTCTGTCTGTTCGTTGGCTTGTGCGACCAAGCCGACTGCATACTAGACTGAGCACCCATGGCATCTGACGGACACCTCAGCCAAACAATAAACAACATGCTGCTGTAGTAAACAACTCAAATATTTGGTGATGTTACTCCATGAGCAATAATCCCCTCCCAATCATACTTTCCCAGCCATTCCCTCACGCTCTCTCTCCTCTTGCTTGCATCAGTTTTGCTCGCAAACCCAAACAACCACAAAATAAAAACTTTATGCGTCTAGACTGTGTACGTTGTGTGTGTGCACCCGTCTGTCCAACGCTCCTCTTCCCCCTCCCAGTGCTGCCAGCGAATTGTAGGATAGATAGCAAGGCACAATTATTCAAGCAACAACTCAAAATTGCTTCAGTGTTGCACTCAACCTACCTCGTTGTGATCTTTTCTTGCTCTTTTTTCTTTCCGCCTTGTGTATTTTCCGAGCGTTCGTGTGTAGGACAAGGTGAAGACAGGTTTCAAAGAGAGAAGGAAGAGAAGGAAGGGGCTGTAGAATGACTATAGGTGTGCAAAAGACATACAAGAAAGAACGTTGCTCGTTAGACAAGATTGCAATTTCTGGTTCATCCCTAATAACCAAACAACTACCCTAGTTATGTTTTGGCCTCTCTGCTTCCGCCTCTCTGTCCCTCCATCTCTCTCTCTCTCTCTCTCTCTCTTCTGTTTTTTTTTTTTTTTTTTTCTTGTTTTCTACTGGTGGAGTCTGAAAATACTGTCCAAAGGAAATAAAACAACGAAAAAAAAACATCTTACAACAGCTATCAACTGATGGATCGGTTAGTATATGGGAAGGAGAAAAAAAAGGTGAAGAGATTATCGGTACTAGATGTCTGCTGTAAAGGGAGGGGGATGTGTCCTGACAGACCATAGTGCACCTTTTGCCCAGTTTGTGTACATGTATGCAAAAATCGACTAAAAATTAAGCCATCGCCAAATGCGCCATGCTGTGTATCTCATAGACTCGCAGATTCCGGTATCGATGATTGTTTTTGGCCAACAATTTGTACGTCAGGTTTTACGTGTGATAATGACGTTGACGATGATGGTGGTCGTGTGGATGATAGCCATACATGATGACGAAAGGTTGGGGAGGAGACGCATGTAGCATGTGCAAAGGGTTCGAGGAAGATTCGGGAATTGGACGTTCCAAAAGGTCGCAGCACCCCATGTATCAGATAGAGACCAGATTCCCGTTCTGTGATAAGGTTTGCATCCAAGTGCAACGTTTACCTCTGTGAAACTGGTTGATAGGAAAATAAGACGCCGTGCTGCAAGAATGCGACGTCGGGGAAACAGGCAGAATGCTTGGAAAAACAGATGTAGGGACGGCAGGAGGTGAGAAAGGCGAAGAGGCGCGCGCGAGTGTTGAGTGTTTGTGGCACAGGTTTGGATTAAGCAGAAAGAAAAGAGAGAGCAAGATAACTGATAACGCAATTTTGATTGTTGAATTCGTATTTATACGACTACTCCTATCCATGTGCGAGCCAGGGCCTTGCTTGCCATGAATTAATGAATTTTGAATGAATGATTGACATGATGCATATAAACTAGACATGGTGGACCAAGCCAGGGGATGCGGCATTTGTTGTTGCGTGCACCTGCCCACCTGCGTCTTTGCTTTGGTCGCAAATTTGGGGGGCATGGGTTTACAAAATAGTACATGAACATTGATCGACTCATGCGCCGACTCTGTGTGATGTGTGATTGCCCGAATGAATGACCAAGAAAGGGCTGACCTTGGCTGGCTGACTGACTGGCTGGCTGACTGGCTGACTTGCAGGGGGCAGTGATGGTGGAGGTTTATTTTTGTTATATATAAAACATGAACTAAGCGTACACGCTGTTGCAGCAACCCAGCCTCTAATTGGGACATGGGGCAGGGAACTCGCTGTCACCTACTCGTTATTGCGTGGCAGCCAATGTCTCTCTCCACGGTCAACATAGCCCAGTGGTCATTTGGTCAACGTTCAGTGTGTTCGTTTGTACGTGTCTCCCTGCGCTCTATCTCTTGTGCTCTCTCTCTCTCTCTCTCTCTCTCTCTCTCTCTCTCTCTCTCTCTCTCTCTCTCTCTCTCTCTTTGCCTCTTGCTCTCCTCTTCCCTCTCATGCATGCGTGCATGCATGTCGCTCTGTGCTCAGAATGATAAAATAGAATTGCCCATTTAAAAAAAAATAGCTCGAAACATGCGTGTAAAGCGAGTTGTTTCTCTGTTGAAAAAACAATTTTGTCCATGCATCTGCAACCAGGCCGTGCCTCCTTCCCAGCACCATATATGCACTCTATCCTCAATCATATCTCCGTTTCCACCATTTCCACCCAATGGTCCCTATACTGTTAGGATACGTAGATTGTATGTACGGTGCCCATTCCTATTTCAGTGATCCCTTGCCATCTCACATTTTTCGCGGATCCCCAACTATGATATCCTCGGCTGGAAATCATGCAACAAAGCATTGGAACGTCCTTTCTCGGCACTTTGCTGTTGTGCTGCACTGCACCGTTTGTGCAGCAAGAAGAAGCATCCTTCAATTGCCGGGTGTGATAAAATTTCAGGGCGAAGAGGATTCAACAAAAGAAACATCATAGCGCTGTCGCTATTGAAACGTATCACGCAAACCTCTTGATCATTCTGTTCATGCGACGTGCATGTACACACGGTCGGCAGCCACGTTGTACCGCAAATGTAAAATGTACGCACCCTAGTTAGTCGATCAAGCGGGATATATTTTGTCAATGGTGGCACAAAAAAAACCATATTGCAGTACTGATGGACGACGGCTACACCGACCAGATTCCACCCACCATCTAGCCCTTCGTATTTTTATTTCACATCTCTGATTCCCTGCAAAAATGAAACGAACATGTTGGGATGTTGTGTGAGCGCAAATCATCAACGTTCTTTTATTTTCTCTCGATGTTGGTCGTATTTCTGGAACTGCACGCGTCGCGTCTCTGAGGAAAAGAAAAAAAGGAAAAGAGAAAAAGTATTTTGGGTGCTCTCAAAAAAAAAAAAAAAAAAAAAAAAGCTTAAGTAAAAGCTGATGGAAATTAAAAAGTGACGAAGCTCAAGATACGTCCGGGTGCGCGTTCCCCGTTCACGGAAAATTGAGTTGGACCATGATGTCTCTGTCTTTTTTTTTTTTACCGACCCCGCGTCAAAGGATGAATTTCTCCGGAAAAAATATGCTGTGTTGTGGGCCAAGACTACACAAAAAAGAATTCAGAAGGCAGGAACCATCTGCGAATGCTTGTCCTCACTGGGGCGTGAACTGTAAAGATCTCATCGGTTTGACAAAGTTCTAGTTATCTCGTGAGGAAGAGAATCTTCACAGGCGAGGTTAAAAAACGCACGTACAAAAAAAATAACCAGAACACCAGAACATTATGATTGAGCTGATTTCTGGCAACGTAAGCAGAGCATAGCATACCATATTGTCTTGAGGACCTCTGTTCAGGAGAGCACTCTTTCACCTTATCCAGGGAATATTAATAGACGTGAAAGGCTATGAATACCAGCTGGCGTCTTTCGTCATCTTCCTTTCAGCTCCCTTGACACGAATACTTGACACTCCGTCCTATGATGTCTTAAAAAACCAGCAGGCGCATGCCCCGGTACAGATACCCGCGCTTGGTTCATTTCCTTTTACTTTTAATAGAATGTGCCACGACCAAAACCTCACTCAGTAGCGGACTATAAGAAAAAAGGAGAGGCATTTCTTTTCTAATCCGCGGGGGGCGACAATAGGAGAAAGGGCCGTGATACATGACACAAATTGATCTTTTAGCCAATGGGCTGAACGGACCTTTGTTCTTTGTTCTTTGTTGTGGTACCCAAAAACATTTGACAGCGCAAGGTGTCTGTCCATTTTGAGAAGATGCTGCAGGGGCGAATGCAAAGGATGAAATATATGCCTCGAACAAATTCATGCAAAAAAAAAAAAAGAGAGCAAGGGTAGGAAAAAAAAATGGTATGTCTTTTGGTTTGGACCGTTTGCCTCTTGTGTGCCGCTAGATAATTGCGTCAACAATGGACAGCCAGTAGAATATTGGTCTGCATTTGGTGAGTACCCGAGCTTTGCGCCTTCCAAACAAAGTACAAATGAGGCAAATATTAAAAGGACACGGTTGTCAATAGAACAACCCATGCAGTCGCTTTTGACTTTCGATCGCCATCCAATGCTGCCGCCCTCTGATTCCATTGCAACTTGAAATGGCGTGTTATCAAGGTAAATCTATTAACCACTAAACATACACGTTATTCACAACATGAGCGCATTAGAGCATATTTCTATGCACCATGCAGTTCACATATCGATCAAAGCTCAACAGTCAAACACAAGACGGACCGTTGGTGTATGTACAGAAGCGATAGTCTTCTACACGTGGTTCCCCGCATTGGATCCAGAGTAGACTATGCGACATTTATCTCTCAGGCACAGACATTTCCAATGCACTGTTGCACTATCTGTAATTTATGAACCATCACAAAAACGTGGCGCACCCCTCTCCCCCCTTGCTGGCCTGTCGTGTTCTGTGCATCAGTCTCGAGAAGGACAAAGAAAACGTGTTGTCTTTACCCGTCATCGTCATTCTACTGTACATTGGAAATTATTAGGTGTCACAAAAGATCGTCGTCTTATCCATATTGAACAAAAGAATATGCACATGCGTTTTAGAATAGCAGTAATTGGCTTCACACCATTGCAGCTTTGCTCATTGATCGGCGATAGAAATAAAAACATGTTTGCGATGAAATCACACGCGTATGACCTTATTTATTCCAGCGCGACGACATCATCCTACATATCCCACATGAAAGTGACCCTGAGCACCCTGAGCAGTGAAAGGGCGTAATCATGTCAAGATAGTTCGTAATCATCCGCTTGCATTTCGTAATACTTATCAACGTTCTGATCGCTACCCGCAGTGAGCCTTTAAAAATATGCTGCTGAAGAGCAGTGTACTAAGGCTCCCAACCGGCGAGCCTTTCTACTATCATATTGACATCCTCGATGGAATCTATGAAAAAAAAGACCACCAATAGCTTGATTTTCCAGTCCTCGTTCACCGTTCTACAAAAAAGAAAGCGTTTCGACCCCCTCGCGCTCGATCGGGTAGAACAGAGGAAAAAAATCTCGTCGGAAGGTAATAAAAGAATGCCATCTGTGTGGATTGAACACACGACCTTCAGATCTTCAGTCTGACGCTCTCCCAGCTGAGCTAAGACAGCATTTTCGCTGTTTCAAACCTTAATTGGGAGTAACTTGAGTCAAATTCTCTACTTTCTTCGTTCACGTGACATGTTCCTCTTGCCTTGCCTTTTTTTTTTT
>MU616827.1:0-38499 GCA_025201705.1 Dissophora ornata | reverse complement strand
TACGAGCTGCACTTAGACTTCCACTATTCGGATTAAACTTGACATTCAAAAAAAAAAAGAGGTTGTGAAGTATTTGTGTTTGCTGTACACGGAAACGCAGAATGTTTTATTCTCCGGAGAGTGGATGAGGGAAATGCCAACCATTTAAACTAATACAGCATGAGATATCGTAGAGATAACGGCGTAGTGATTGCATGCTGGAGGTACGAAGATGGTATAAAGGGCGGACTGAACTACAAAAAAAAAACAAGAGTGCAAAAACATGAAAAATGACAACAAGAACGCCAGCAAATTATAACAGAGATGTATATACAGTCGTCACCCATCGTTCAACGAACAAATGCAGGTTGGAGGAAAAAAGAGAAAGCAGCAATGAAAATGGCGGCAGAGGTATGTATGACAAGGTCGCATCTGCTCTGATCCTGCCTTGATCTGGTCCTTTGTCGCCGTTGCACGCTTAGTACCTATCATTTCATTCGACCGAGAACATCATCCATTAGAAACCTCAGTTGACATATAGAGCAACGTTTTGCTCGGCATGTAGAACAATCACGCACAAGGCAATCCACGTACGTCAAAGACTCGTTAGGGCACTCGTCTGTGTAGTGATCACCAAACTCCTCGCAGTTCTCGCAGTACTAAGGCAGTATAGTGAAAAAAAAGACGGGGGATTGTCAGCAAGACACTCAGTAGATGCCATCCATCCTATACAGTGATCGGTTGCTGCACACATACCGGTCGGTCATCCTCCATCTCAGCCTCTGAAAATACGGCGGGCGCTGGTGTGGTCGAATTCGATGGCGCAGAGGCGCTCTTGGACTTGCCGCCACCAAACACAGCCACGCAATTGATCAAATCGTGACCCTCTTCCTCGCAAATCTCGCAGAATAGGGTCTTATCCGTGCTGTTGGAGACTGTTCGACTTGCGGCTGGGGTCCTGACCACCCCGTTCGCCCCCGAAGAGCTGGGGCGACGGCCCGATGAAAGACCGTTGGGGGGTAAATCAGTTGTTGATCCATAGGAACCATTCGTGAGCTTCATGAGCTGGCTCTTCAAATCTGAGACCTCATGCTGGAGGCGGTCGATTTGCTTCTGTTTCTTCTGGACCTCCTCCTCCAGATCGGCTTCATGGAAGATCTTGCTCTCAATCAACGACTCCAGTTCAGTAAGCTCTTTGTTCAGCTGGCTGACTTCCCATCCCTTGGTCCTGTCTAGCTCGACGTAGCGTTGTCGGAGATCCCTCATCTCTAGGGCATGTGCCTGTGTCAGCCTGTCCAGAATGGCTTGCTTATCCTTTAGTAAGTTCTCGAGACGAACAACTGATGCCGACTGACTCTGCCCTAATTGCTTCTCCACGGGCGTCAAGACCGCATTGTCCTTTGTGAGAACAGTGACGTTGTTGAGTGCCGCCTTCAGCTCCTCCTGGCCAATCAGAGGAGTCTTTGCCTCGGTCCCGATATGGATGATGCCCATGCCGCTCTTGTCCAATCCGTCGCTCTCGGCGATAGATGTCACGGCCAGACTCTCCGAGTGCAATCGTTCAACCTCGTCCATAAGTTTGAGGCATTCAGTCTCGACGTGTTTGTGGGCCTCCATTAGGATATCATGTTCCTGCATCAGTTTCTTGTTGTTGCTTGCTACAGAGGCATTCTCAGCAGTGAGCTCGTGGATCATCTGCTTTAGCGCTGCAATCTCCTCCTCCAATTCTGTGCGGTTCATCATGACCTCAGAATTTGCACCTCCAGAAGATGCGGCTCTCGGGGCCGAAGCTGACAAAGTTAAGGCTGCTTCCAATTCAGAAACCTTGACTAACAGTTGCTCGCGCTCCTCCTCAAGAGAAACGATCTCGGCTCTAGAGCTATCCAGTGCAGCAACTTGGTCGACGGACGCCTTCTCCTCCAACTTGACCTTAATATCTTCATTCTCCTTCTTGAGCGCTTCCTCTAGGGTCTGCGCCTCCGCGAGTTCCAAGCCGAGGTCCTCAACTGCAGCAGTCTTCTGGATCATTTCCAATTGCATAGCCTCGCACCTTTCCCTCCATTCCTCCACAGACAGAGCAATGGCCTCCAGTTCATCGAACCTCGTCTTTGTTTCGGCCAAGCTACTCTCCAGGATAGAAGCGGACTCTGTAATCCTGGCCTCCAAAGTAGACCGCTCTTGTGCAAACGCCTCTTCTGTATACCGGAGCGACTGCTGAAGTTGTGCCGACTCGGACTCTGCTGCCGCCTTGATATCTTTCAGAGCATATTCAGATGTCTCCAGGGTCTTGATCGTTGCCAGCAGCTCCTCTTCATTCGATTCCATGGCTATAATATCGTCTCGAAGCGCTGTCATGACGGTAATGTTGTCTGCGACGGCCTCCTCCAAGCGCTTCTTCTCAAGCTCCCATACCTTGCGCATGCGATCAACTTCCTCGCTTTGGACCATGCCGGCAATATCCTGTAGCTCTAGTTTGAGACCAGCAATATCTTGGTCGCGCTTAGCAATTGAGGCTTTGTACTCCTTCTCTTTGTCCTCTAGTCCTCGGACAGATTTCTCGCTCTTGGCCAACAGCATCTGTGTCTCTTGAAGCTCAACCTCGACCGCCCTTAATTTGGTTCCTGTTTCAGATTCTTCCTGATGGCGAGCCCTGGCCTCGTCATCCAGCTTGTTCTGGGCGCCCTCCCACTGAAGTTTAGCCATCGACGCTTCTTCCTGTGCCTCCTTCAACTTTGACTCCATTTCCGCTGCAACTGCCTGAGAGGTAGCCTTTAGTTCATGCAGTTTGGCTTGCATGTCGCTGCGTTCAGCTTCCAGCTCTGAAACCTTGGCGTCATTGGCTGCCTTATTGTCCTCGTTAGCCTTGCTGACCTTTTCCTCTTCTTCAATGGTTCTCGCAGCTAAATCCTGCAACCTGCTCTCAAGTGCAATGGTTTTTTCATCCGCCTCTTGAAGACTCTTCTGCAGGGACTCTATCAGAACTTGCTGTTCCTGATTGAAAGAGCTGCTCCCGAGGTTGACGTCCACGTCGCCATTCTGTTGAGACTTCTCCACCTTCTCGAGCAGATCTGTTCTTTCTTGAAGTAGTGCTGATCTTTCCTTCTGAGATCGTGCGGCATCCAGCCAGACCTGGGTCATCTTATCGGTAACCACCTTCAGCTCCTGGTCCTTTGCTGCCCTTTCCTTGTCCCAAACAGCCTTCATCGCATGTAGATCCTGTAGTTCTTGAGCAAGACGCTCGTCGATCGCCTCACGTCCCAGACTCTTGCTGAGGAATGCGCGTTCTTCGTAGGAAATATCATTCTTCTCCAGCAACCTATTCATTTCTAACTGCGATTTTGTTTCGTTCATCTCTGACTTGAGAAGGTTATTCTCTGCAATGGCGGCTTCAAAGTCGAGCTGTAGTTGTTGCAGCTGGAGTGACGTGTTGTCCACAGGGGAGCCAGCCATCTGGATGACAGCAGCTTGGTCCAGTAGATTGGATCGGCTCTCGTTTGGAGAAATAATGTTGCCAATATCGGGTGTTCCTGAACGAGAGGAGAGGCGTCTCGGGGTTGTCGCAGTCCGCGGGGTGGGTGATGTCCTGGTCCGAGAACCGTTAGCGCTCGACTGAGAGGTGACTGATGAGGTCGATGAGGTCGAGCGAGAATGGGCAGCCGATTTTGAATTCAGACTGGCAAGAGTCAGCTTTGCTGTTGGTTGAGATAAGCGGGCGCCGGGCCCTGGGCGCGTTGTAGGCGACGAAGATCGGAAGAGTGGCTTTGATGCGGGCGAGGGTGAGTTAGCACGGGCGGTTGCAGTGCCTGTGCCTGGCATGATCGTTCTTGCAGCTGTGGGCGATTCGGCCGGTCCATTTCGCGCTCGAACAGTGGGGCTGGCAGCCCTTAGAGAGGCTCCTGGCAAGTTTGATTGACCCTGAGTTGAGAGTCGCGAGGGTGTGGTAGGTTGAGGCCCATTGCGCTGCTTCAGTTGTGTGGCGGTCATGCCAATATACTTTGACGCCCTCGACCCAGCTGTGATCTTGGACGCGGCTTGCGCAGCATGGCTAACAGTCGGTGTCGGCAGCGCGGGAGCGACTTCCTGGGCAGATGGAGGGCGAGCTGGAGTGAGCTCTGGCAAAGAGGGAAACAGCAGCTCAGATTTTGCGATTTTTGCCGCTAGGACAAAGATGCCACATTTTGGACGACAATGAAAATAGACCACACTAGATGCATGTCATCCATCGAGAGCATGCGATCAGTTGGCAGATCAAAGGCGAGAGCGATATAGCAGAGAGCAAACAAGAAAGAAGAGGACAAGACATCTTAATATAGGGTCTAGATGGGATCATGACCGAGGGTCGTCATTGGCGTTTGTCCTGCCAGCGAATCACAGATGTCGACTTACCCTCCTACGCTGCCGTCGTTTTTGCCAGTCGGTGTGTCAAGCTCGATTCCTGCCCATGTGCCCGACTTGAACTCGGCAGGCCCCAGGAAGCGGAGGTATCCCGAAAGGGCCATGCTTTCCACAATGACACGGTCTCCGATCTCGTAGTTGTCGAGCGAGGGCGGTGCGATTGCGGGCGATCCAGGGACCGTTGAGAGAGGGATTCTTGCTGCTGGGGCAGCGGTGCCTGAAGGACGCTGAAACAGCGGTTGTTTCACAAGAGACAAGCGTGCCCCTGGCCCTGCTGAAAGGCGGGACGAAGGGAGCGTGGGGCGCGACCCAGAGGGTGATCCTGAGGGTGGACGGCTCGCACCGACGGGCGTCGTAGGCGAGGACGACGACATTGAGGGCAGGTTAGGACTCGAGATTGAGAGTGGGGCCATTCCAGAATAGGAGACAGGGCGGGAGAATTGCTGACTTGTGTTGGCAAGCGTCGATTGTGTGCTGGGGTGAGGGGCTGGAAGAGTCTCTGCATGCGTGCCAAGACGAGAGGAGCTAGCACGACTACCGATCTGAGATGGTTGCGATGAGGTCGGTGCTCTATAGGATGCTGGCGAGGCCAGGCCTGTGGGAGAAGCTCGATCTGTAATGCCGATTGGACTGGCAGGTCGGTGGTTGTGTTGAGGTGCAGAAAAACCTAGTGCAGTGGGTGTAATCATTCCCAGGCCCTGTTCGGGGCGTAGTGCTGATCCAACTGCTAATTCAGTCGATTTGGCTGTAGGCGCTTCTGCTGTAGGCTTTCGCAAAGGATCGATTAGCCCTGGACTGTGCATGGAGATGGCCTCAGCCAGGAGAGCCTGCTGCTCCGGCGTCATGTCCTTGAGGGTCCTGGAGACTGAGCTGCCACCAGGGGTGGGCATGAAGGAGCGGCGCTGGAGCACGCTCATCGGGGCAGGGATACCCGGCAGGGGAATGGGGCCGCCAGCCGAAGGGGGCTTTGGCAGCTTGGAGTTGGCCTGCGGGGTCTTGGGGGCCATTGCTGACGAGGCGTCTCAGCTACTCGGGGGGAGAGAGGAGGGATGGGAGAAGATTAGGAGAGGATTGGAAGGAAGAAGGAGGGAAGGAGGGAGGGAAATGAATGTGGAGAGCAATGATCGAAAACAATTGTGCAGCAAACAATATAAGCAAGTCCAGAGACGGCGATTAAGAAGGGAACAAAAGAGATGGACATGCGCTTTTGGATGATTGGATCATTATTGACATGGCATACGAACAGCGCATGCTGCTGTCATCACAGGGCAGTTGTTCCTGTTCCAGTTGTGCATGTGTGCTGCCGCTCTGGCCATCATTTGCTTCCACTCGCATGCTGCGTCGTCCCCTCGCGATGTGTCCCCTCTCCCTCCTTTTCCTTTTTCCTCATCACAAGGTCCACAGGAGGCATTTTTGATGTGTTTATTTGACAACGACTCTGGGCAAAGGGGGTGGTGGGTCGATCCACATCGCGTCTAATCGCTCTAATCACGCGTCCAGCTGCAAACAATTGACCATGTGGAGAGACAGAGACAAAGAGGGAAAGAGAGATGGGATGAGTGAGAGATGGGATGAGCGAGAGATGTGGATGAGGGCGATTGATTTGCTGTAGCATGGCACGCCAGGCTGGTTTGTTATTCTTCGCACGCACGGGCGATCATTGGACACAAACGATAGTGCTTATTCGAGCATATGCGTACTATCGCTTACCACCGTTGCGCGACACTCGGCATGGCCAAGCATCGACCACAGAGAGTCTGCAATACAGACGCATCCGCTGCTCGCATCCCTTGGAAAGCAGTCCGTCATCCACCACGGAGGCGCGGGGTGCTCGACCACAAAACGACACTGCCTCCCATCCTTCCATCCCCTTCATCTCTCCCTCCTTCTCTCTCCTCTCTCTCCTCTCATCCCTCGACCCACAACACCTACACCCACTCACCATGGCCAACAACCACGACGAAGACACAGAATGGAACGACATCCTGCGCGCAAAGGGCATCATTCCCCAAAAGGAGGGCCAGATCACCGAGGCCGACATCATCGACATGATCGACGACGCCATCGCAAAGCGAGATGACAAGAACTACGAGAGAAAGACTGTCGATGAGCTGGACGAGCTGCTGGATGACGATAACGAGGAGGAGGAGCGTGTCCTTCAGGAGTACAGGTAGCTGAAACTACACTTGTCATGTCCCGCCCAACTCTTTCGCGCGCTCTTGCTCACTCTTCACTATGCTCCTCGCTTCCAAATAGACAACAACGACTTGACTCAATCAAGCAGCAGATGTCAGAGGACAAGTTTGGCGAGATTCAGCATATCTACAAAACTGATTTTGTCCGCGAGGTCTCGGAGGCAAGCAAGGACGTGTGGGTCGTCGTCTATCTTTACAAGGAATAGTATGTGCCTCTCTCAACGCAGTTTGCCAACCACCGACATATCCACATATCCATGCTATTGGACATCCGGACGGATTACTGACTTTGATTGCCACCATTCTTCGCTCCTGACTGGCCCATAGTCTGCCGATCTGCAAGTTGATGGGCGCACATCTGGCGACAGTCGCTGCCAAGCACAAGTCGACAAAGTTTCTTAAGATCATTGGGGATCAGTGTATTCCAAACTATCCGGACCACAACCTCCCTACGCTCCTGATCTATGGCGATGGAGATATGAAGACACAGCTGGTCGGGGCAGCTCAGCTCGGAGGCATGAACATGAAGCCTGCAGGCAAGTCTCGTTCTTGTTACAAGCGGATCATGTCCTCCTGCGTTTCAAAACACCGCCTTCGGTCTTTGCTTTAGCTGACAGTTTACTGCTACTCTGGAACGCATTATAGACATTGAGGCATATCTCCGTCGGGTAGGAGCGATCAAACTTCCTGAATCAAAGTCGTCAAAGTCGGAGGAGGTAAGGAACCTGAAGACGTGCGATTAGCCAATGAATGCAGCTCGGATCTAAAACTGTCTGTATTTCGTTTCTTTTTGTGTCTTGACAACTAAACAACTAAACAAAAACTAGGTCAAGCAATCGTCGATCCGCAGCTCAGCGGTTGCAGCACTCAGCGACGACGATGAATACGAGAGCGACGATTATTAGATATAGACAGCAGATGCATTGTACAATAAATGGATACAGTCACACACACCCCGATGTTCAACAGAACACCTCGCCAAGCAACCTTCATGACCACATCCTCATCATCTAACATGTCGACCAATGAATACGAGGATGAGCCAAGCTATGAGGTTGGGCAGGAGCAGCTCGATGCTGTCGACAGGATGCTGGAGGAATTAGATCTGGATGAGCAGATCGACACAGGTAACATTCTCACCAACTCAACGAGCTCACAGAACGCAAATGCAAGACTCCCTCTGGCTGGGATACACGAACACTAACACCCTGGTATTTTGATTTATGCAGTGCCGGCTGCATTCCGGATAGTCGAGCGGTTGGGACAACAACAGTATCAGCAGCAGCACCTATCCCGTCTCAATGGCGAGCGCCATGATACAAAGATGGAGGTAGACAACAGTCTGGAGCATGACGAGAGCGATGAAGATAGCCCGGAGCCTTTTGGGTATATCCCACTAGATCAAGGAGAATGGAATCAAGGAAATGATAGTGACATGGAGGATAACCAGAGTGAGGGCGATGGAAATGAGGGCTATGACAAGATGCAGAGCGACAGCGAGGGTGTCCATAGCCTTGAGAGTGCTGACGAGGGTGCTGACGAGGATGCTGACGAGGGCGAAGGATACAATGGTTACCTCCGGTCTCCAAACCGCAATGGAGCAGTACCCGTGCCTGCCATCCCACCAGCGGTTGAGATCGAACTGGAGAAGGACGACCGGGCAGCGGAACAGATCCCAGAAGAGGACTTGAAGACCATTGCCATGGTCATGAGCTCGTTTGCATTACCGGCGCCAGACTGGGCAAGATCTATACCGGAGGAGCGGTGGTTGCCTAGGATTGTACAACAGGCCGAGGCACATGCGTGTACCACCGAACAGAGCGACCTGTAAATAAACGCGCGGATACCGGTCGCAAATGAAAAAGTAGTCGTTTTTTATCTCGCAAGACCCTATTTGGTGGTCGTCACGCTGGGTTTTGTTTTTGCCGGCTTCCCGCAGTTGTGCTCTCAAGAGCAGCTCCGCTTCGTCTCCACTCGGTAGAAGTATATGCGTGCGCCAATCCGACGATCCGAGCGGAAAAACAAAACAAAACACAAAGAGAGGGGAAGAGAGGAGAGAGGGAGAGAGGCAGAGGGTGAGGGTGAGGGTGAGTGATGAGAGTGAGAGGGAGTGAGAGTGAGAGTGATGAGAGGGATGAGAGTGCGAGAGAGTCAGAAAGCGATAGACTGTGGGTGAGAGAGAGAGCTGCAGGATTCCCACCACTAGAGCACTCGCAACCCTTGGCCGTTCGCATAGCACAAATACTCAGTGAGCGATTTTGATTTTCCCTTTTTTTTGTATTAAAATAGCAGGGTGAGAGCAACAGAACAGATCCTCTTGATTTCTCACCGGTTGTTGTCGGCAGTAAGCACGGGTGCGACGACAATGTCTGTAGATGGATGGTTGTGCCTTGTGGTGATGGTGACCAGCAGCCGCCGAAAAGAAAACAAGAACACGCAGTGGCTCGAAGAAGCGTTCTACAACGTCCCAGACAGAAATGAAGAAATGACCCTTTCCCCCCGTCTCGATTTGCTCGGATTCTCTGCTGAGCCATCCACCGGCCCAGTCCCTTCGTATTCGTGGGCAACAGGAATGCAAAAATAAACATTTGGAGAGCTCATGACAAATACCGCTGGATCCTGCGGACTTGCTCTGTGTCTGCGCAGAGCGACTACTGAATACGTGTACCCTTCGTAAGATTAATAATAATACTAAGCAGCATTACGGTATTAGATGTCATCATCGGAGTCGGCGCCCGTGTCCCGCGTTGCGGGGCGAGGCCAGGCCGGGTGGGTGGGTGGCGACGACAACCTGCTTGGAATGAAGACGGAGGAGGGAAAGCACCCTTGGTCGCGCTTTTGTCGGGGATGGACAGGAGACGAACTCTATCGGCCACACCGGGAATACCGACCATCCGTTCCAGAGCAGTGCAACTAAAATGCTCAGTCGTTCAATCGGCTCTCGTCTTTTTTTATTTTTTTTTTTTTTTTGGTCAACTCACCTCCATCTTTCATTTCATACAAAAAGGACACCTTTTTCCCTGCCCTTTCCTTCCGTTTTTCTTGCTTGCTGCCAGCTTTTACGTTTCTCCTTCTCTCGCCGTCTTCCCAGTCTTGAACTGTCTCTTCCCTTCTTCACCTCCCACTTGTCCCCATCAAAGCACCTTCTCCTCTGCCCCTTGCTTACACTCCTCTACGCTCGTTCCGCCATTCAGCCATCAACAAGTTTCCCAACGCACCCATATCCACAGCGACAACATGCAAGCTCTGACACCACTCCTCTTCTCAATGCTGTTCCCTCGCTTCGGCGGCAAGGATACCACTGACAGAGATTCGAGTCTTGAAGGCGATTGTGTGCACGAATCATTGCTAGGAGGCCGGAGCAGCGAGGAGCCTTCGTTCCAAGAGGGCTACTCTGTCCATGGCCATGTCCACCACCAGGAGCAGCGCTCCGCTGCTAACGTGCGCCGCCACCGAAGCATGGACTCGAACACCATCCACCACAGTGCCACCGATCCATCCAGCAACCGTCTCAGCCGCAACAACACATTTCCTCGCAGCCGTAGAGCAGGCCCTCCCAAACGCCTCTCACTTGATCGTGCTGCTTTTATGGCAACATACCCAATGTTGGATGGACTGGGCGATACAAGTGTTTCAAGCAATGAGGAATATTATGGCCCAATGATGCCCAGAAAAAGCACCGCGTCGTCGGCAAGGAACATGCGCAAACAGCAATCGCAAGACATGTCTTTATCCCGCGCGTCAACTTCATCCATTTCTTCGATGGTCTCAGATGCCTCATCCTCGTCCTCAGAGTCAGCGTCTTCGTCTATCCGAGCGCCACTCACGCCTACCCGTTCTCCCAACTATCGCAGCACCGTGAAGATGGCCTCATCTGCCAAAAAGTCAGGGAGCAAAGCACCAGTTAACAACGCCAAGGATTTGATCAACCTTCATCACCTTGGAGAGGACGAAGGCGAGGCCTGCCTCTCACCGCAGTCAAACAATTTTTTTAACGAGGAAGATCAATACAGCCAACAGACCGATGCTATCTTGTCAGCATCTGCAACAGGATTCGAGGTTGCGGCTGTAGCACGAGCACAAAGACAACTCATTGCGCACTAAGAAGAAAAATTGCCTCAGCTGGTTCACTTGGAAAGGACCGACGGCAATGGAATCGGCTTGGCGCGGCCACAGCCAATTTTCTTTGCATAAATTGCATCATCCTTCTGTGCATGCAAGGCTCTGTCAGTTTTATTATTTTCTCTCCCCCCAACACACACACACGCCCTCTCTGTTCTTTCCTTGTCCGGGGCATTGCATGAAGGAAAGGTCTCTCTGAACCGGGGTTGAAAACAAAGGCTCATTGGCACGAGGACCCGCTAGAACGACTACCGAAGGGGGCGAGCGACAACTGTTCAGCTGTTAACTGTACCATATTCTTATACCCTCAACTTTGCTCTCCTTTTTTTCGCACTCCTTGGCTTTTTTTTTATCTCGTTTTGCACACTCCGTTTTAAAATGCGCCTCGTCCCTAGGCCGCAAGAGGAGTCTAATTTATATGGAGAGTCTTCTCTCCGGCTCTCCTTGACAGCTTTTCTTTCCCGCTTTGACTGCCTACAAAAAACGAAAAGCAAAGTCCTTGCTTTTGGTCGTTTGTGCCTTTCGTATCTATCCCCCCCATTCCTCCCTTCTTTTAGCGCTGTACTTTTATTTGCTTCCAGTATCCATTCTTACTAGTAATATCCTCTGAAATAAAAAAAATACGAATAATTGATTAAGTATTGCCCGGGCTATTCCTACGTAGCTTGTCCCTGAATGTCGGTACGCGTCCCGGCGATAGGAAGTATAAGGGTGCGTTCGCGTTGAACACACTCGTATTTGCTCTCCGCACTTGTGTAACGACTCTTCTAGGGCTCGGATATCCTGCTATGGATTAGCGCGCCAATGAGATCGCGCTCGAGTCCTCAATCTTCACTTGCCGATCACAACGACACGCTTTTTCTGTAGGCCAAAATCTTGCATGTCGTGTGGATTTAATGCTGCGCCCATTGAAGACGCGCACCTGTCCCCTCCCCCATTTCCACCCGCAGAGATCACAATGATTGCGACAAAAAAAGTTGTTAGAAAGAGCGTGCCTTGAAGCCGACCCCAGTCCACTTCTCTCATCCGATCTGCCTACTTTTGCATCCTATGCCTTTGCCTGTCCCCCCGCCCCCCTTTCCACGATATTGATACACTTCAACAAATACATCAGAGTCTGCATCTCTAACACAACCGGATGAGTTTTTAGAGACGGCCATGCTGCCGCCGCAACATATTGACGATACATTACGCGAGCCAGAGGGGGATGCTAAAGTCGAACAGAATGAGGACCGACCAGATGCAACTACGGATGTAGCCGAAGATACATCAGACATGCCGGGGACTGACTCACAAAACAATATTACGATGAGTAGCGATACACACAATCATGGGGACGAAGGGATGGATGACGATAATAGTTGCGAGTCAGACGTGATCGGGCCTCACCAACCTTTCATGCCGCCTCCTGTTCTCGCACCCAACAGCACGCAGCATCAGCAACGATTACAGAGACAGGGGCGATTCGCAACAATCCCCGTGGTATCTGAATATACAGATCCAGGAGAGGACGTTTTTGGCTTGGATGAATGGAACGATCATGATAGCCACGGCATGGATGGGGACATGGAACTGGGCTCGGAAACTGCCATGACACCTACAAAACATGCCGTTAACGCAGACGAACGCTCCTTGGTCACTCCAAGGAGCGATATAGCTGACGAAAACGGGACTATACATGAAAATAAGAAACTGCAGTACCTTCGAGAGTATCATTCAACGTTGGAGCTGCATCAAGTTGGGCACGAGGATGGAAGAATGGGACTGAGTTGTCAAAGGAATCAGTATCAATCGCAGAGGCCGCTGTCTCGTAAGCAATCTTACCCTCCTCACCAGCTGCATGACGGTGCCAATTTCACAGAAGATTGCGTCAATAGTCAGGAGGCCGAGGCCAATGCATGTGGTGCTCTGACATCCAAGCCGCAACCGTTGCAAGGCTTCGTAGTTGTGGACATGACCAAGAACGAGATCGTCTCAGACCCTTTCTTGCCATCCTCGCCACCCTCGTCCTATACCTGCACTGCGTCTATCGCAACACCACCGCCTCTTCCAGCATTCAAGTCCGGAAATGCAACTGCTCCGTGGAGGCACGGCAGCACAGAGCCTACCTTGCATCTCGCACAAGCTCTACGCCGTTATGGCGTGGCAGGAGGTGACAGAGTCTCTCAGCCATTGCAGAGGTTCACCGCCCCTGTCTATCTTTGGCCTCAAGTGTCAACGGCGTCCCACCGCTCATCTACTCCAACCACCCACAGCCAGCTTGTTACGGAGCCCTCATATGACTTTAGGACCGACGCTCAACAGGACGCTCGTCCGAGGCATCCATCACTAATTTCCCGGCTGCGGACAGCTCTTTGGAGACACGAATATGCACATCCTGGGTCATTGCCAACAGATGGAGTCTTGCAGCAGCCTCAAGTGCGAGCGGTGATACTTGAGATCGAGACAACGCCATCACTCCCACCATTTGCTGCAATGCCTCCACCACTGCTACTTCCTTCAGTTTCTGATACTGATCCCCAAGGACAACCATCACAGCTGCGCCAACAAGACACTCCACCTCAAAAGTCGAGGCAAGACAGATCGCTACCGCGGTTGTTTTTGAATGGCTGCAGCAAGCGATGTAAGAGGGCGCGTCAGATGTTATGCGGCTTTGAGGAAGTGGAGCATGAGGAGCGCCTTGCTATGTACTATAATAATCCTAGACAGAATATTGAACAGAACGCAAATAATGGTGGCAACATCTACTGCACGAACGGCATCCTGCAAAATGCTCCGGTAGACACCTCCTATGGAATGATAGCCTTCCCTGGTCAATTGGTGGGACAAGCTCCAAGTGAGGCCCCTCAGAACTCAGAGTCAATTCCAACAAGCCCTACTACGGTCGTTCCCTCCATAGTCAGCCTGGATCACGATCTGGATTCACAAGTACAGAATTGCAATGACAGTGGTAGTCGCGGCAACGAGCATGACAATATCCATAGTGACCACCTCCATCAGCGCCAATACTGCAGCCACAACATCAACAGTTGTACTCCTAATTCGCAGCACCTTTTCTCGGAGCAGCGACCACCTGGGTCTTTGGTGGCGCCTGGCAGGTCACTCGAAAACGCGTAAACTCAGAATCAACCATAAACTCAACAAAAGCCCGTTCTGCGTGATTTTTTCTATTCTTTAATATTATTTGAAAAGCTAAAAGAATTCTCTTTGGGTACTTTAATCGATCTCCAAGACTCGTCCCCGATTAGTATCAGCCGAGTTCAGAGTTTCCCGAGACTCTTTGAGGATCTGAGACTTTAATCCCTTTCCAAAATTGCGGTAGCAGACAGCTGCATTGGCGATGGTGACCAGGATAGTGACCAAACATAACGCAGCTATTCCAGGAATAAACAAAAGAAAAAAATCGCAGTTTGTCAGCTCTGTCGTTCAGCAAACAACCAAGCAAAAGGTCATTTTACAGGTGAAGTCCTCAACGCAAACGCTCACAGTGCTTACCAAAGAGCGTCAAAAACTTGTATACTCCGATATAATTGCTGACTTTGTCGCCAACAAACATCCTGACCACCTTGAACACAAAGTAGGCCACACCGCAGAGCATCGCCACAATAAACATTGTCATCCATTTCCGATTCTCATTTCGAACTGCGAATACTGCAATATACAAAATCAAAACCGTCAGGGGCAGAACAATGATCGTCAGCCAGTACTCAGGGTCGGCCGCTCGCCTGGTTAAAGTCAGGTATATGAACTGGATCGAGAACCCGACAAAGAAGAAAAGGTCGACCTTGATCAGCACCAAGTAAATCTGGTACGAGCGGTACATTTCTATTAAGAGTCGTCGAGAAAGAGATAAAAGTGTGGGCTGTCAATACTACAGATCCACTCCTTTTGCACAACGAGCGCTGTAGCATGCTGCATCGATCGCATCGGTCGAATCGACCCAGCTTGTGCTGTGAGCTCGCGCTTACTCTTCATGTTGGGATCCGCGCCAATTTTCTTGTAAATCTTCCATCCAAACTCCTTGAACAGCTGATAAGCGAGCCAAGTAACGATGCACTGCGTTACGCCGATGACAACGACCACCACGATTAGGAACGGCGTTAGTGAGGTCATAAGACCAGCAGCCGTCCAGTCTGGATTCAAGAAAGATGGCGTGGCCTCGAGCGAGGCCTTGGTCTGACTGATTTCGAATATCGAGTAGGCAAAACAGCACAGGTTGAAGCTGACGATAGCAATCATTTCGATCGTGTTCTGTGCCCGGACCTAGAAAAGAAAACACCGTGTTGATTAGTGGAGTGAGGAAAACAGGTTGTGCGGTAGAATATAGATGCCGCCTGAAAATAAATATAGACACGCGTATTAAGACATGACGCAATGAATAACCGAGGCAATTGAGAATACGATTCTGCAGAGCTGCGCTAGGCGCGTTTGAACAAACAAACAAACAAACAAATTCATGTAAAAAAAAAAAAAAAAAAAAAAAAAAGGAGTACAAAGGGAAAGCCAACAGGACCATCACGCGCTGACAGAAAAGGTGGGTGGACAGGCGTGACCAGTGAGGGCTGTAGACCTACCGCATCCCAGGCCAAGAAAAGTTGGAAAAGTTGAGCAAAGACAAAGACGATAAGATAGGCTGGAATCGACCGAGACTGGTTCCTGGTGTCGAGATAGGGTTGCTGAACATCCTCGCCGGGTTCTGGGGCCAGAGGCGTGTCCCGAAGCGCCCAAAAGTACTTGATGACAATAATGGCCTGCATGATGATAACCAGCAGCGCCTCCATAGCGATCACGAGCATAAGCGCTTTGCCATAGGACGAGCACGGGAAGTTGAACAGTTTGGTAAAGCGTGCCTTTAGCGAAAGGTCCTTGTCTTGGCTGAGCGAGCTGGAGGAGGTATTGGGCTGTGGTGGGTAGGCGTAATAGTTGGCGGGCTTGTTTTGTGACATCCGACTATCTTGCACAGCTGCAGCTGCCGTGGATCGGGCGACGCGGTGCTGCTGCATCCTGATAGAATCCTCGTTCTGGATCTGCTCCTGCATCCGCTGCTGATGCTGCCTTTGTAGCTGAAGTTGCTCTATCTGCTGGGGAGAGGCATTGTGGAACCCAGAGGGAGGGCTGGCCGGACCGCCATTGGTGTTGCCGTAGCTGTAGCTGTAGTCGTCGTCATCGTCGTCGTCGTCGTCGTGGTTGGGATTGCTGTGGTTATTAGAAAGATATTGGGTACTGGGCGGGTATCTTGACGAGCTGTCGTGGTAGTTCGTGTTGAGAGGATGGTTCTGTGCTTGTTGCATGTTGGATGGCGGTCCCTGGCCATGGACTTGGCCAGGCATTAGCGAGATTTGCTAGCGAGATGACGATGCACCGCTGGGTGTTAATAAAAAGGAGGGAGAAGAGAGGGCGAGCAAGAGGGAGGATGTAGGAGATATGGCGGAGAGTTGTTTGGCAGGAGGTGCTGACGGGTGGCACGGCGGCGGAGGTGTGATGGGATGAGTGTGGGGGGCGATCTAGACAGATGACAAGGGGGACGTTTGACGTGAACGTTGGAGGAGTGCCGCGCTTCAGGAACGCTTTTCATTATTTTTACTTTCGGCTCCCAATGAATATTTATTAACACTAAACACACGCAAGATTAAATTTTACTGCGTACACTCCAAACCCCGACCGAAAGGAGGGAGGAGGAATGGGGTTCCGAGTGCTGGTGTTGTCCGGCATTGCGGATTGTGCCTCTCGCTCAGCAGGGGATGCGCGTGGCCAGAGCAAAAGGGAAGTAGCAGTGCAGCTGCAATCAGAGAGAGAGAGAGAGAGAGAGAGAGAGAGAGAGAGAGAGAGAGAGAGAGAGAGAGAGAGAGAGAGAGATCCACAAAGACCTCCTCCTGGCAGTTTCTGAAATGCAATATGGACCGAGTTCGATTCCACAGGTCCACATTCACTTTCGCACGCCAGTCACGCATCTGGCTCTCGGTGTCGCATGCTTTTCTCCCATTGCGATCCACAACGATAACCACCACGACCATGGCCTCCAAGGATCTAATCAAGAGCAGGGACAAACCCACATCGGCTTTGACCACAACCACAAAGTACAAGTCTAATATACTCCCACCGCCGCCACCACAGGTCATTGAGGAGGATGAGTACATCGAAGCGCTCAGCAAGATCATTGAGCGTGATTTCTTTCCAGACCTCGCCAAACTCAAGCGACAACATGCATACCTCGATGCCATCAAGATGAACGACGTCGAGCGGATAGAAGCCGCTGCCAGGGATATCACTGGAAACGACACCCCCCTGGGACAACGGAGGCTAAAGACGCCAGGTAGGAGAACGCTGCGCCACGAAAGTCCCTGATAGCACCACATGGTGTCAGTTGATAACAGACCTGACGATCCACATCTTATAGCGCGGACACCAAGGATTTTAAGGAACGGCGTGATGGATCAGTCGTGGACCCCTGCTCGTGTGGATATCGGAAATGCCACACCGACCTGGCTAGACGACACCAAAGCAGATGCGCGATCCGGATTTGGCACAGCTGATACACCGATACTCGATACACCATCAGCTAGTGTCCTCCGAAATCGTGATGCAACTTCCGATACAATCCCCGAGAAGGATGCAGTCGATACTACACTTACACTGGATCAGTTTCAAGCACGATATACTAGTGAGGACAACGCCTCCTTTGGCGAGATTATAGAACGGATCAATACGCAGAAGAGGGAAAAATACCGCTGGATGTACGAGCAAGAAAAGAAGAACCAGAGACTTCTTGAAAATGGCCACAACCCAGGTCATTCTGGATCTCAGGACGAGAGCTCAAAACTGGCGCTGATGGTTAGCGACAAGAGATCGGGCGTTATTCCAACATGGGAATACAAGGTACATTTAGGCAATTTTTTGAAGCTTCAAGGTTCCAGACAGGCTCCAATACAACTTTTACTAACACAGCATATGTAGGCTAAGAATGCATTGATGTATAATCCGGAGGGTTTAGGTACACTGCTTGACGAAAAAACGATTCGTGGAAGCCCGAAGGAAATTGTGTACCGAAACACATCGTTCCAGGGACGGGACTTGCTAGTTGTCAACCAAGCGGCAGCCGCAAAGATAGATCCAACACCTTGTAAGTATTATTACCAACAGCGTGCCATTGGCGTGAATGATTCTACAGGACATACTTGTTAATTTCAGCAACCTTCTGACTTGTTAGACATGAAGGGAAAAAATACCGATACACCCAAGGTGGGGGGTTACAGCTTTGTCTCCTCAACGCCCACTCCTAGCATGTCCCAGATGGGGGACGATCCAGATATGATGACCTGGGGAACCATCGAGGATGAGCCACTGTTGATCAGCTCTGGTATTGGTGATTCAGGTGAGTTCTTTGTTGCGTTTGATACAGACCTGACATCAAAGAGTTCATGGGAAATAGGAAACTGACGATTGTACTACTGACTCTGCTGCAACACTAGGACCGTCTCCTTTTCAATTGCCTTCGACGCCCCGCCGCGAGTTGATCGCACAGAAGCTGTCAGAAAAGGCATCAAAGCGTTACAGGGAAAACTCGTCACTGCGAGCAAAGGTGTTTGCTTCACCATCGCTATCTACCCTGTCTCAGTATCACAACGCTCTTGGAGGCACTACACCTACCCCGCGCTTCAATTCGCCTTACGTCGCAGTTTCTTCCTCGCCATTCCGAGGAACACCTGGTGGATCAAGCTCGCGCTCTGGAAATGCCCGCGTTTCCAGCCCGAACCCAAGAGCCAGGGCGGAGATGCTATCTCCTGCGGCGAAGAGTTTGTTGGTCAGGGCCAGAAACAGTAATAGTCGTGGTGCAGATCTTCAGTTGAGATCATCATATGGCAATGCCAGCCCCAGTATAGATGACCGAGCAGGGAACCGTCAACATGCGCCAGTGACACCCTCGCCGCTGAATAGGCGCTAGCCGAGCAGATTGTAACCTGTATTGTTGTAGTTGTAGCGCCATTGTAATATACAATTCTCTTCATTTTTATCGTGTCATCTCCGTGTCTCTTCTTTAGTCATTCACAGCAACATCATCATCGCTCTCTCAGACCAAGCGACACCATCGCACCGCTGACAGGTGAGTGATCAATTATGGTTCTTTTTCATTCTCTTCTCCTTCTCTCTCCATCTACTATGAAACGAACACCACAGTTTTGCATTAAGAAGCAGATCTGTGTTTTACTTTAGCGACGTAGATTTGACAGCAACGAAGACTCCACTCCAATGCGATTTGCAATGAAGAGATTCAACAGGGCCTTCCCTGCCACCTTGGCCAGAATCCAATCAGGCACTCGGGTCAATCTACGTGATGGGACCATCAAAACGCGTGGCGCATATGATCTCAAAACTGTCGATTCAGGGCAGGTGCTTCCACTCCCCGCAGGACAAAAGATGTGGAAAGTCCCAAATGGCTGCTCACTTCGGTCACCATATAGTACAACCTTTCAGGATGTGGCCGAAAGCTTTGAAGCAGAGAGTGTCAACATATTCATCATTGAAAAGCACACGCCGATCCCAAACGGATTAGTCTTGATCTGTGAAAGAGGTGACCACTTCTCGCTCCAATGTGCACGCCCCATGGCCTTGTGGCAGCTCAATGATATGATAACGGGCTTTCTGGAGACAAGTAGTGCCAGGATGACAAAGGAAGAGTACCAGATAAAATTTCCTGCAGGAGAGGACAACGACAGCCTCGACATTGACGCTCTCGAAGAAAACTGAAGTGCAATAAAATGTACCTTCCACGTAATGTAGTCTTGACCGAGAAGGCATTCGACGTAGATTCACCGTCGACGAGACAGAAAAGGTTGAGGTTGGACATTTGTCGCGAAACCATACTTCCTCGAGGGTTGACTGTCTTCAGATCCAAATCGTTTTCGGGACGTGCAGAATTAGGAAATCCCTCTGTCAGTCGCGTATCCTGCTGCAGCGATACATTTCCAGCATTTTTGGATAGCGACCCTGGCCTTGCTCGACCAAGGCACGCTGTCATCCGGGTGGACGACAACAACTGTACGGATACAGACTTTCACGGCTTTGATGAGAAGTCGCATGATGGATTTATTATACCATGTGTTGTATGGGTGCACGACACACAAAGCAGACAACCTACAGCGTCGGTGAGTGAAAGCACATGCATGTTGCGCCGTCTGAAACAAGCCTCAGGAGACGTAGTACACCTGACCACACCATGGGCGAAGTCGCAGGCCTCCACAATGCGCTATTTGTAGGTAGTCTCTTGGCTTCCCAGTCTTTAACACACTCAAGAATGGAGTGGGCGTGCTGGAGAAACAGTCAACCAAGGATGGAGCGGCTCAGGAACGTCACGGGTAATGAGTTGCTTGCCAAGGCGTTGCTGAGAGAAATGCGTGTCTAGGTTTCAGGGAGGCGTGATTGCAATTAAAATATTAAGGCGGGGCAGTAATGGTGGCAAGGTTGCTCTTCACGCTTCATGATTCAGACGCGGTGGCGAAAGGCCGGCTGGGCAAATTTTGTCTCAGACGGACAAACCATCACCAAAGCGACACGATCTCTTTCCATCGACCAGAAAAGTAAGCATAGCCCACTGAATCTCACTCAAAGTTAAGGTTGCGCATTGGAATTTATTGGGTTGGCCATATCCTGATAATATACAAACGGAAAATGCAAGCCAGCGAGTGCTGGAGATTTCGGTTGACCGGAGAAATCAGTCATCGATCAACGCTATCCCCTGTCGTTTAGCGATCCTCTGCCCACTCGTTCTCCTTCTTGATCTGCGCCTCCTCCTCTGGAGTGAAGTCGTTCGCGATGTTGAAAAGCTTACGAATCTCTTCGGGCGTCTTGCCCTTGATCAGGTTAGCAACGGTCTTGCATCCGACATCAAGCAAAGGCTTGATATCGAGATAATTGGCTGCCAGGATGATCTCAAAGAGCATCTCCTGGTCCACCTGCATGAACTTCATGTCCCACTCCTCAATGTCGTTCGAGCGCTTTCGGGGATCATCAGTCTCGTCCTGGACCTGGACGGGGTCGTTGCGGTGGTGCTCGCAGTACTCGATGACCTGTGAAAGAACAGAACAGACGTCGAAAAACATGGTGTCAGCTCACTGTGCGTTTAGAGTCCGTCTTTCAGGATCGACAAGAGCTTGTCATGTTTCGTTCGTGGAGCATCGTTATTGGGAGCAGAAGGAGTCGAGGAACACACCTTTTTCAGGACAGAGCTGGACACGTTTGGAAGAGGGATGGGTGAGTCGGACTCGCCGACGTCTGTCAAAAGAGGACATAATAATAGGTCGGTTTTTGGTCCAAGAAATGGAGATGGGGTCTTGGTCAACATCTCAAGCCAGCATCGTTCATGTATAAATTCATGTTGTAGTGACAGGCACTAGGCTCTCGAGATACCTTCGATCATGTTCTTGATAAGAATGGAGCGCTCGGCGACCTCCTTGTCGACCGTGAAGGTCTCGTTATCGAGGGATGTGAGGGTGACAGGCATGTTGCGTATGCAGATGTGCGTGTGTCGGCGGTGTGTTTGTTTGTGCAGGGAAAAAGGGTTGCGTGTGGACGTGTATGGCGTGTTCGGAGAAAGGAAAGAGGAAGAAGGAGCGAAAAAGGGAACGTCGCAATTTTATACCGGTGTAGACACGAACAAGAATCATTTGTGTGGCAAACAGGCAGGTGCAGACTTGCTTGACAGTGAGTCGATTCGTGTCGATGCGTGGTGGCGCTCATGTTGATGGAGGCAAGGGCTTTGACCTGTTGGAGCAATACACCTGTGCACTCAAACAAGCACTCTCGCCTTGCTTCTCCTTTCCATGCCTGCGCCCCCGCTTCGTCAAGCTGGAGCCGCAGCAGACAACACAACATCATCTACACGCTGCGAACAGTGAAAGCTCAGTACCGTGGAGGAAGAGAACCACTTCCTGCGGCGAAGTATCGGCACCACCGCGTCGAGTGCAGCATCAATGGGGTTCCATTGAGGACCACAGCGTGTTAGCCCGTGACGGCACCACCCAAAGATACAAACACGAATTTTATGCCGGTGCCACACCAAACCAAATAAAGAGGGAGACAACATAGACTATTGACTATTCACAACACAGAATTCTCCAAAACAACGAACGATGCCGACCAGGGAAGAGATCAGGAAACAGCAGGAATCACTACCGTAAGGAGTGTAAGCTCACAAGGACGTGTTTGTTGCTAGTGCTGCACTTGTGTCAAAAGACCATGCGAAACGATCAGTCCTTCCCTTTGTTTCGTGTGGCCTGCACCACCATAGAATTTTTGATCACCAAGATGGGTTGATGGACGCGATCCACAAAAATGACATCTTGATCATCATTGGAGAAACCGGATCTGGAAAAACCACGCAGCTTCCACGATTCGTAATCGAAGAGTTCAAGAGTATGCGTGTCGGCGTGACACAGCCTCGGTATGGGATCTTTCATGACGTTTTGGATATGATAGCCAAGAATGTAGTCTAAACCGATTTTTTTTTCCTCAGTCGCATCGCTGCCATATCAGTCGCGAAGCGCGTCGCGGAAGAGTACGACTGCAGACTTGGAGACACCGTGGGGTACGCCATCAGATTTGACGACAACACCTCGTCCAGGACACGCCTAAAGTACATGACGGATGGCGTACTTTTGCGTGAGGCTACTGTTGACCCCTTGCTGCAAAAATATGACCTCCTGATCATTGATGAGGCCCACGAGAGAACTGTGGAAACGGATGTTTTGTTCGGTATGTTTCCAAGTCGACGGGAGACCTTGATTAATCCATTACTGATCCACTAATGACAATTTTGCTCTCCTGGTGCCAATGCCGCAGGATTATTGAAGAGGACAAAGATGAAGAGACCTGGCTTAAAGCTGCTTATCATGAGTGCCACTCTCAATGTCACAAAGTTCTCTGACTTTTTCGATGGGTGCCCCATTTATACGATTCCCGGCAGGACTTATCCTGTCGAGATTCTACACTCGCGCGACCCTAGCAAGCTTGGTGCGCTGAAATCGGGATATGTGACGAAATCAGTTGATACAGTAATGCATATTCTCAGCAAAGAGATCCGTCCAGGAGAAGTAGGCGACATCCTTGTTTTTTTGACAGGACAGCACGAGATCGAACGGGCCTGCCAAGATCTGAAAAAGGCGGTGCTGGAAAGGGAAAAGGAGTTTCGCGAGTCGCCCTCGTCCGCGAAAGACAGTGCCACTTTCAGCCCCATTTCGTTGGACCAGATTCAAATACTGCCTCTATACGCCTCATTGGAGTTGCTGGACCAGACCGCCATTTTTGGGCCGGCTCCTCGTGGTCGTCGTAAGGTCATATTTGCCACCAATATCGCCCAGACTAGTGTCACTATTCCTAATATCCGCTTCGTGGTCGACTCTGGCTTTGTTAAGCAAAAGATGTATGACCCCACGACGGGGATGGATGCGCTTTTGGTTGTGCCAATTTCCATGGCCGCAGCTATTCAGAGGGCTGGGCGAGCAGGAAGAACACGGGCAGGTATCTGCTTTCGACTGTATTCAAGGGAGTCATTTGAAACTGAAATGGAGGAAGAAACGGTACCCGAGATTAAGCGGACAGGATTGACAGGCACCGTGCTCTCATTGAAGCGGCTGGGTATCCTGGATGTGAATGGATTTGAGTTCTTGGACCGACCTGGCCAAGAGGAGTTGTCGGCTGCCCTGCGCGAGCTGTATCTGATTGGAGGGATTGATCGATATGGACGGATGACCGACGTCGGACACGAAATGGTGGCGTACCCTGTAAATCCCCTCCTGGCCAGATCTCTCGTCGAGGCTGAGAAAATCGGCTGCTTGGACAAGGCTATTATCATTGTCGCTATGCTCTCGGTAAATGATCCGCACATCACCTTCTATCTGTTATACGCATGCAGTGTTGTTAATGAACACTTGAACACTAAGCAAGCGAAATGGCCATTGTAGATCGAAGAGCCGTTTTATTTACCGCGAAAGGAGGAAGAGCAGGATGCTGCTAGAGCTGCTCATGCTCAGTATTACCATCACTCTGGCGACCACATCACGCTGCTAAGTGTTTTCGAAGCTTGGCGAGATGCCGACTACTCGAAAGACTGGTGCCATGACAACTACTTCAATATTCGTCAGCTTCGACTCGCCAAGAATATTCGCTCACAGCTTCGGGATATTGTTGATCGCAACTGTCTCCATGAGAAAGATACTCAAGAGCATAACGGGGAGAGACATGGCGAGCGCCACTCTTCTGAGATAAAGAATGCTGGAAGTCGTGTTAGTGGCGCCAGGGTTGCTAGTCAACTGACTGCTACATCGGCTTCTTCACAGTCATCTTCTTCTTCTCGATCCATTCTCCAGGCTTTCAGCCAGGGCTACGGGATCCACCTTTCCAAGAAACATCCTCACCGACAAATGTTTTATCACTATCTCACCTCTACCTCTTCCCCATCTGCGGGGACTGGAGGTACATCATCAAGTTCGTTACTTGCACTGCACATATCTCCACTTTCAACTTTATACTTGGACGAGGAAAGATCTATGACGAAGCATGGCCGTAAGGTGGCCAGGGACTTGGAATGGATATTCTATCACGAAGTGGTGTACCATGTTAAGGCAGTGATGCGGTACGTGAGCAAGATTGACGTTCGGTGGGTCCAGGGGACGATGGACAGGGCCAAGGTGTATGACCAGGCACAGGTCTGGTTGAATGGCGAGCGATCCGAAGACGAGCCGGAAAAGGAGTCCTCTGGTCAAGATATGAGTGAAAAGGGGTCCAAGGACGATCACAAGAGAGATTTAGGAGGAAAGGGCGCCGGAAATGAATCGGACGAGCAGGATAAGAAGCGAGCAAGGCTTGCGACAGTAGAGGCTGCCAGGAAACGGGCCCTGGAGCGACGTCAGAAGCAGCCGTAGGATTATGTCGCTTCCGTAGAAATGAATAAATACAATAGACAGCATTGAGGCAGGGATAGAGAAGCTTTCAAAGTGCGAAGCAGAAACAGGGGCCATACATGGTGCAGGGCATTACAATATGACGGGGTAATGAAAGCAGTTTACAGGCGCTATATACACTTCATGCTATAGACAACATGAGCCAGAGACGATGAAACGGATCGAAGCCATATGCGACGTACATGTTCATAATCGCGGCTGTGGATCATCAGAAAACAAGGGCGCCGGAGGAACGCGTCCACCCTCAACATGTCTTCTAGTTTCAAGTGCCTAAATGACCCTCAGAAGCAATCAGATAAGGGAGCACTGGTATATTCCACTCCCATCATTATGCGCACTCGTTGCCTGGGTCTTTTAGCTGTTTTATTCTCTTTTTTGCCGCTTCCCCTTCTCCTTAGAACGCCCATCAGCCTCGATCCAATTACGGCTCTCCCTGTCCGTGCTGTCGCCAGCCCGCCATGATGCCAGTATCACAAGGAATGAACGCCTTCTGTCGTTCTGCAGTGTATCCGTTCACCCATGACTTGCTACTGAAGATGATAAAGTCAGCCAAATGCCGCGAACGCCTAGAACAGAAACACGAAAACATTCGGATGGCGCAACCCACTGAATGGTCACAAGCACATGAAATTCCAGGTCGTGCTGACAAAACAGGAACAGACCTGCAGACATCCAGGCATCAAACTATACAGTTCTTATGCATCCTCACGCTCGCTTGACAACAGGCGAGGCCCGGAATCGATATCGTTATCTTTATTCACAATTCGCTTTTGTACATTATTCCCCGGGAATCAGAGTTCACTTGCTCGACGAAAACATTACCACTGAACTGAATGAACACTCTTGGAATCAACTCTACCCAGGTAAGACGTTCCGCAGATGAAGACAACTGGTCTCTTGGCCTTATCCACTGGGATCGCCCTCTCTTTGAGATCCGTCTAGATTTCCCTCCTTTTTTTGGAAGCGCTCGATGTGCATTGGTACTGTGATGTGGCAGAATTACATATCATCTCCTGACGCGCATCACCGCCGCGTTATTGTCCATTTTCCCTGCCATCCATTGGTACTTGTTCAACTTCATCCCCCTTGACCTTTACTGCCATTTTCTTTTTTGCATATTTGCACTGCCCCTCATCCCACAATTAGAGTTCCTTTGGTCGATATAAAATACCAGAGGAAAATGTAAGGACGGATGGACCAGGGGTAGCGATTTCACGTATGACCAAGCAAGGGAATGAATGAAAGGCGACGGCGTTGCACCCTGCGCTGTACTCCCTTCCTCCTTTCCGCGTTCAGTTTCCTTCGCGCAGTTTGGCCGATATATTCAACCTTGCCCTATTTGAAGAGTCGAATAGAAATGCAGAAGCAAGATCAAGTACCTTTGTTCTTGCTCTCGGTTTGACCTTGTTCTTGTTATGACACTTTCTGATCGCATTAGAGGCCTCTCCCTTCCTCTCTTCTTCTCTTGTGCATTTCTATTACGTCTATTCTTTATCCGACACATTGAGGCGCGGGAAGCAAAAAGCCGATCTCTTTCTTCTGAAGACGACAACTTATTCTCCCTACCTTGTATTCAGAAATAGGATTGGTATGTCAACAGGTCCTTGCTCTCCTTTATCAACCGGTTCCTGCCTCCAACTATTTTACACCATTCTTCGTTTCAATGTCGGGCATGTCTTTGTGTTCCCCTGATCTCCTTTTTGCGTACTGTCTCTCACGTCGATGAATATCATGGGCAAGGGATCAAGGTGTCTTTTTGTGTTTCCGGATCACAGTGTTGCAGGACATTGTAACCGAGGAGTCTTTTATTTTATTACATTATTGTGCGCCTGAGGCTATGAGGCACCACCAAAAACAAAGAGTGTAGCTAGAAAAGCGATTGTGTACAGACATGAGCAACAGGATCATCTAAACATCCACCCTCGTCCAATGAGTCAGCATCCCTTCTTGCAGGTTACTCGTAAACAATGCTTGGCTGCCTTTTACGCCGGCTTGGCTTACTTCTCAAATCCTTCCTCTTGTGCCCTCCACATCCTGCATCGCCCCTTCTCTATCTCCTTATCCCAACACCTTCAGATACAAAGTTAAAATGAGATGGGATTTTATACATTGCTTATCACTCTCCTACCTTCTCTGACCATTGACATCCGTCAGCAAACTCATTGCGAACACTTGCATCACAGAGCGCCTAAGCTTCTCCTCACGGATCGCCTTTGTCTTTTGCGCACCACAGCATGTGTTGATCAGTATGGACTCCACCCCCTCCTACATTTCCGCTCCTATTCCCTTGCCCACTCTTTACAATCGTCTTCCTCTGAAATGACAGCCTTCTCTTTTGATAATCACACGCTTGTGGTGGAGAGTTGCAGTAGCTGTTTGAAGGGAGTGGTTCTCGGGAGTTTATACCATGTTTGACAATGGGCTGCAGATAGCGTACATCGAGATGGAGCTATACATTTTCGGCACTGTTGAGCGAGCTGCAATCCGTGTGTTCTGGCCCATGTCTTGGTGTGTAGATGACAGTGCATGTGTGTGTGTGTGCGTGTGCGTTTCTGTGTTTGTGCCCTTCGCTGATCGGCTTGTGAGCCTTGAACGTGTATTGTGTTTCCCCCACGCTCCCTCGATGCTTTCTGCTCACATCGCGTTGACTTCCATTGTTTATTTATTGTGACACCCGCATCGCACAAACACATTGTTGTCCAGCACGTTGCCTTGCATCCTGGCAGCACGGGCCACACCTCAGATTAGTGCACGCTGTCCACCCTTTCAGGCACGCATTTCCTTGCGCAGTGTCCCTCGCTTCTGTTCTTTGCTCTAGACGACCTGGACACTGACCCTTCGCTGTCGCTATCTTTACTTTTCTCTCTCTCTCTCTCTCTCTCTCTCTCTCTCGTCCTCGTTCTCACGCGCGCGTGCGCTCTCTCCTTCCCTCCTTGTCCCTCCTTTGCCCGCCCTTCTGCCGCCCACAGCCCGTTAGCGCCAATCTCGCCAACAAAAATAGCGCGCGTCAACGGTGGCAAGGAGAGACCCGCGCAGAGACAGACACCACACCGTTGCTATGAACTTGTCCAATCTTCTCGCCCCGCAGGTCTCAGCGACATCCGCCACATCCGCCACATCCTGCACTCCCCCCACTCCCACCCCCTCGTCGCCCTCGCCCCCCTCCTCGGACCTCCTCCACCAGCACCGTCACCAGTGCCATCGCCACCACCATCACCAGTGCCACACCCGTTCTCATCCCACCCATATGCGCCAGAGTCTCGGCCAGGATAGCTGCAACTACCCCTACCACGCCCCCGACCTGCCGCCCAATCATCCCTCTGAGACCGCCTCCTCGGTGCAAATCGGCTCTGACCGCAGCGGCACTCAGCGCAGCCAGGACGATCACACACAACCTCTACAGAAGCCCGTCCTGATTCACATGGGATCCTTACGACGAGGTAACTACTAAAAGACCCGAGCGTTCACTCTTCCTTCCCTATCTTTTCCTCTCCTCACCGCTGCTTGCCCATATCACATCGCTGTTCCAAGCATCCACGTCGTCGCTTGCTGTGCCCTCGCCCACGCTCCTTTCCATCATTTATTGCTATCTTCGACGCCTTGCATGCCAATATAGCCCATCGCCATCACCGTTTGCACCAAATCTCATCGCCAACCATGGCATTTCTTTTGCCATCCTCGCCTCAATACTCATCCACACCGTCCTCCCCACGCTCTCTCGAACGGTCCATAGATGGCAGCGAAAACCATCCAGGCTACATTCCACACGAGCGACACAGCCGCAGTCAGCACTACAGCCGTGACATGGAGGGGCTCGACAGCGTTGCGTCGTCCTCTGAAGGAGGCGATAGTCATGAGAGCAGACGCCCTGCGGTGGGATATCAGCGCTTCCGGCATCCAGAGGATGGATGCTATTTCGAGCAGCACTCACCTTCTGTCTCCCCGGCATATTTACAGCAAGAGTCATTGCAAGAACAGGTACAACAGTGTCTAACGCATGATATTGACCAACATACGCTGCCGTTCTTGGCAGCGTTGTAACGATCTTGGTAATTTGTTGTCCTAACAGCCCTCTCCCACACTCTGCGGCAGTCGGACCCATCTTCTTCCTTGTCCCGAAGAGCCGCATCCCCTCTGAACCATGTAGACACAGGGTTTGGCTCAAGAGTAGCTGTCCCATTTGAGCAGCACTCGGACTACGGTCGCGATTCTCTGGTCGCACAAGCCGACTGCAACAGTCGATCCATTGGAGCTACGTGGCCGTTGAGCAGCAAAAGCAATCTCGATTGTCATGGTAAAGACAATGGCGATGTCATTGCCTCTGCTGCGACAGCCCTTCATTCGGTCGACTCTAGACCCTCTTCCTCCGCGGCTGAATCGCCGCCTCTGACCAGCACGCCCCTTCCACTTCCCTCTGCCACTACCTCCACAGCTGGCGCCCTCTGGCTCTCTGCGTCAAATGTGCCATGGAATCGTTCGTCATTGCGAAACGAGATCTCTTCTGATTCACCGCCTACGCCAGCCTCCGCGCCAGCATTCCCATCGCCGACCTCCACAGTTCATGCACCCACGAACAGGTCGAATGTGATCCACTCAGCTTCCTCGTCCCGCCACTCAGCACGACCGACTTCGCCTACGCCTGCTCCCTCCTCAAAAACCGCAGCGGTGAGAGCACCTTATCCATCAAACCCCACGAAGCTATCCTCGCTTGCCTCCTCTCCACTGCGCTATCCATCGTCGCCGCCCACCAACTCTTTGACAGAGTCTGCCAAAAAGCCCGCTGTACCCGCTGTACCCGCTGTGCCCGCGTCAGCACCCTCGTCGCCAACGCAGAGTAGCGAGAGCGGCAGCCAGTGCTTCGAGAGCAGAGGCCACGACGCTGGGGGAGGTTCTTTTGCCTCGACATTTGATCAGCAAGTACAGGCGGACACACGATCAACATTCGCCTCAGACACGGGACAGAGACGCGGCTCTACTCGGTCGGTGTTAAAGACAGAGGGAGATCAGGAGGTGCCTAGACCAGCAGGGGCAGGGGCTGCACGACAAGGAGAGCACAGTGGCATCATGGGGGCAGGTGCATATCATGCCAGCGTCACTGCGGCAGTAACAGCAGCAACAGGAGGTGAAGGTGAGGGAGGAGGACGAGATGAAGCAGCGGCAGGAGCAGCTTCTGCCGGCTCTCGATATCCCCTCGCAACCACCTCCACTAGTAAAAATCCACACCAACATCGGCATTTCGAGCCTCATTGCACTTCCTCTCCACCTCCTGCTTCTCAATTTCGTCAGGAATATCCACGACAGCACGAGCAGCAGCAGCAACAACAAGCACATCATAGCCATCAACGAGAAGCCTCCAGCGAAGGGTCTCGTAGAATCACGGCAGAAGGAACATCCGCATCTTCTCTTTTCTCCTCCACAGTTCCACAGCCCTTTGCTACAGGAACACCAGACGCCGCAGCCTTGACCCATCGGCCATCTTCGCCCTCGATGAACAATCACCCGCTAAACTTTGATCAGACTGGCCAGCGACCCTACCACCACCACCACCCCTTCCACGGCGATTCGAACAGCCCCAGCGGCTTTGGCGATCCTGCGCTCAGTAACAAACGGCGGAGTCTTGCAGATCTCCTATTTGTTCCCACTAAAAATATGAAAACCAAGGAGAAGAGGAACAGCGGTGGCGCAAGTAGCGTCAGTAGTGTGGAGTCATATCGACAAGAGGAAGGAAATATGGAACACCACTTCGGCTGGCCAGCCCATCCCAAATCAGCTTCTGGCGCATCCACCTCTTCCAATTCATCGGCCTCCGCGCCAGCCCAGAGATTGCCATCAGAGTCACAACAAGCATCACCTCCACCAAGAAAGGCGTCGACAGCCAAGGGTGTGAATAGAGGGGCAGGCGGTGCAACATCGACACCAAAAACGTTTCAGTGCACTGGCTATCCTGGGTGCAACATGGTCTTTACCCGCAGCGAGCATCTTGCGAGGCACGAGAGGTAGGCCTGCTCATCTGTCGACCCGTCTTTTTTTCGGTCTGACAATCGCCTTTATCCATGCACGCTACCTGCTTTTATTATACTCACATGTGGAATGTTGTGCGACATAGGAAACATACAGGGGAGAAGCCATACAAGTGCATCGTCGCAAACTGTCCGCGCACGTTCAGTCGGTATGACAATATGATCCAGCACACACAGACGCATGGCGACCGCTCCAAGAGGGACTCGCTCGCTGCAGTGGCGGCTGTCGGAAACGCCTCCCGGTCCCGCTCGTCTTCTCTTCACTCAACCCCTCTGCTCACTGGACGTCCTCGGGGCGGCAGTAGTCCCGTTGTGTTTGGCCCAGGATACGAAGACGCACACCATCGCTCGCTGGAAAGCTCACCTGCATCCACGTCGTACATGGCCGGCTCCCCTTTTTCGCAACATCAACATCGTCATGCATACACGCCGCAGCAACATCAGCAACAGCAGCAATATCAACATCCCATGCAGTGGAACTTTCCTTCCGGTGCGCCGGCGTCATCTTCACCATCGTTATCGACTAGTAGAAGTGGCAGTGGCAGTGGCAGTGGCATTGTCTATAATGGAGACACAGTACATTTCCAGCCAGAATCAAATCCCTCGACGACAGTCGTAAGGACTCTTAAGGCTAACTCGAGGAGCTTGCCGCACCTACAGCCGCGGTCCTCGTTAGGCGCTCCAGCAGACAGCCCCAGCATAGGTCTTCAGCAAGATATGTCGAATATGGAGATTGAGGAACTCAAACGACGAAAGAGTGAGGTGCTTCTTCCTTCATCTTCGTATTCGGGAGGTAAGGTGGTTGCTTCTGGTTATAAATATATCCAAGGACAAGGACAAGCAATAGGACTGGGAATGTCACCCTTTGCGGCGAGCAGCACGCATCCATCGCAGCCGTTGCCTCATGTGGAGAAACTGACCCCCCAAGAACAGGAGAGCTTGCATGAGCACCGTCGTTCGGCTCAAGCTATGTTGTCCACAGTGCGTGCTGGCTTCGGGCCAACGGAGCGGAGAGCAACGCCAGAGTCCTCAGGTCGCAGCTCATTATCAACGCCAGGCTTGGCCACTGAGGGTGCGATCCATAATAGATCGGGAAGCCTAAGTCAAGCTCTGCCGTTCAGACATGATTTGTCATTTGTGGAGAAGAATCGGCTGTTAGAGCATCGAAATTCGACACCAGATCTTATATATGACGCTATGAGAGCCAAGAGATCTAGCAACGATCCTACAGATATGAATATTCAACCTTTGCCGTCGCGCGACTCTCGATCAGGAGTGCAATGGTTCTCACAAGTGAGTACGCCTACGTTGAAATCAGAGCCACCCATGACGCCTCGGGACATTCAGGTGGGGGTAGCTCCACTGGCACCTGTGGCCGCTCACCGCAGTAGTGGAATCGACTCCGCGGCTATTTTGCCACCAATTGTAAGGAGCTTCAGCGAGTCGGAGGATGATCGCCGACCCCGACCTCGATCCCATTCATCACATATCCACCCTCTGTCTCGACCTTCCTCTCAGTCTTTTGGTGTTGTGGCATCATCGGCATGGACATCCAGCGGCGAGGCCACAGATCGACTCCAATTTGACTCAACTCTTTCTCCTACATTGGAGCGCCGTTTGGAGGAGTGGTATTACCCGATTCGCAAGAAAGAGGTTCAAGATGCGATTGAGCAAATGGAGACGCGCGAGTTTTTGGGACTGAAAACACAAGTGGCAAAGTCGTATGCTAATGAGCAGTTTCGGAACCCAGAATTCTTGGGTAACATGACATCCATCCTTTGCGTCATTCGGGCGCCGCATCCATCGTGGAAGAACACGAACACGGATATCAGACAAGCCAGTGAGGCCAGTAATCGTAGAAGCATTGGTGGTGGTGTTGCCAGGCCTAGACAGTCGCGCAAGGGTATGGACGTGGATGATGTCGGTGGAGACAGTAGTGACGATCAGGCTAGTAACAGTAATAACGACATGGATGTGGACGAGCAGGATTCACAGGAACCAAGCTTGACTGACCCCACTCTCAACATCGAGCGGCCTTGTAGATATGCCCTTGATATTGACATGGATCCATTAGGACGGGACCCAGAGCCGGATCTGCGAGCGATAGAAGGGCTGACGATCAACAGCCTGTTTCCAACAAAGAGCTTTGTGACGGGATTTGAGCCTGCAATGGTGTCCACGGAAGACACTGCAGCGGAAGAAGAGGCCTGTCCTAAATCTCTAGGAGGATATCCCTCCAATGCCAGAATTGGACGATTTTACTTGCCAGAGAGAGCTTTCCGGACACCAGAGTCACTGAATATACATCCTAATCCGAATGGACCATGGGTGTGCTGTCGGTTCAAGGAATATCGAGGGGTGTCCATCTGGGTCTTGGAAAGTGTCCTGGAGAGCTACCATGAACTTGCACAGAGACACAAGATGGCGTTGACCTTGCAAGGGGTTCCAATGTACCACCGGACAGCGATGTATGATCACGATGAATGGGAGATCCGTGCTGGAGAGCAGTGCGACGTAAAAGTGAAGGAGACGGTGCTGTATCCAGAAATGATCCAACAAGTCTGGAAGGACATGCACCAGAGCTACGTACATCAACACCAACTGCGACAGCAACCGCAGCAGCAGCTTCAGCAACAGTACAAACAGCGACCAGAAGGTCATTCTCACCAACTCCCTCCACACTTGGCGAACCGAGTGTCTACATACGAAGAGTACCAGAAGAGCCTTTGGCAAGCAGATCCCCGACGCGAAAGTTACCCGAATCCACATCCACGACCTTCAACAGACCCTTACGGAGATCGGCGCCACTATGACGAGTATAGACAGTACCCACAGAGCCTTTTGCATCGAGAAGATCTTTCTAGTGCGCCCTCATCTCCAAATTCGCCCCGCATGGACGATTTCCAGGAAGACAACCATGACTCTGTGTCGTCGACCTTGGGGCGTCATCAGGATATGCCCTCAAGTACTGTCGGTGGTTTTACTAATCTTAACCTTAACTCTGCGAACATGCATCGGCGTATTTCGATCGCCGAGCTGTGTAACCCGATGCAAAGTCTTGCGACCGAGAGGGGTCAGTCCTCGAAGTAATGAAATGTGCAAGTGGCTATCTTATTCCATAGAAATGAAAATGGACCATTTTTTTTGAGCCATTTTGTTTATTAAAAAATAAAATAAAAGGCGCGCAAATGGATGTAATGGATAGAAAGGATAGAGAGTATGGGCTTCGTTGGTCATGAAGGATCCAACGGGTTTATGTTATCGTGCTGCAGTTGTTGTTTTGTAAACACGCTATTGCTCTCAGCGTCTTCATGGTGCGCTGACTGATCATCCAGGTGCTCGTCTTGGAGCAGATGCACCTGCTCGCCATAGCTGTTGCCGTGATCATACTCATCTAGTCCTGGATCTTCCTCCCAACTTTGCTCTCCAACTAGTGCTGTCTCTGTTTGATCGACTTGCTCCACCTGGTCCGCTGGCTCAGCTTCTTCGACCTGCTCACCCTCAACCTCTTCATCCTCTTCTGGATAAGGATCAAAGACCCACTCTCGTTGCTCGATCAATGTGTCGATTATACTCGACTGCTTCCCGGTGTTGATGATACTGGTCAGATCATCAACTTCTTGTCGCAACAAGTTTGGCGCAAAGCAGATAGCGAGGTTAGCAGAGTCCATCTTGGTAGTGTGATACTGGTCCTGCACGCGACCCAAGTGCATCATCAAGTACTTGAGCGTGTTGAAGTTGGACTCTGGGAGTGAATGCACGAGTGACTTGATAGTGTAAAGCTTTTCGTTATAGTCGCTGATATCTAAATTGCCATCATTTATCAAAATGGGTCAATCGTGAAATCCCAGTGCCATGTGTCACGAAAAGGTTTCAAATATTTCAGCCCTTACCAGCAGCTGCAATGAAGCTTGGGTAAAACTCAAAGAGCATCAAGGGTTCGCGCAGATCGCGAAAGTACAACTTCAACAAGGCAGCAATAGTGTTGATATCGGGCTCCTTCTCAATCAGCCGCTCAACATCCAATGAGCCATCGTTAAATGCGCGCTTCAGGTTTTGGATCGATGCCATGTGGCCCGAGACGCGGTAGACGCCGGCCGTCTCCAGTCCGCGGGCCTCAATCGTCTTGATGCAAAGCTCCACTACCTTGGGCACTGTCCTGCCTGGTTCAACTATAAGCGATCCTCCAAAGACTATCGATCCGCCTGCAGACAAGAGAAACGTCGCATTAGCCATCCATGTAATGTAAAGAGCTCCACCGTGCAGGTTAGCGAACACAGCGTGGATCCGTTACCTTGAGCAGCCTTTGGATTCCCTTGCTCCTTCTTCAAATCCTTTTCCTTGGATTTGTCTTTAGACCACCTTTCCTTGTTCTTTTCCTTGAGCCGCTCTTTTTCTCTTTCCTTTTCGCGCTCCTTATCCTTATCCTTATCCTTTTCTTTATTGGAGAAAAAGCTTCTGCTCATGTTGGAAAACTTGGCTTTGGTACCATGATGAGACGAGCTGCTTCCGGGCGATCCCACATCCTGAATACTCTCTGCAGGAGAGTGATCTGCCAATGGGACAAATCCAGTATCTTGCTCTTTTCTCTGAGAGGACGTTTGGTCCTTGCTCTGATCGCGACTGGTTTTTCGCTTCTGGTTTGTGGCGAATGGCCGCTGAGCTGTAGGATGTCTTGGATAGCCGCCTTGACCTTGTTGCGCTGTGTCGCTCTGGTAAGGAGACTGGCGGCTAGGGGTAGATGGAGGGTAGTGACGATCCTCCTCAGGCGGTAGCCTGAGTCTCTCATCCTGCGCTGATTTTCGTCGGGGGACATGGATTCCTTGCGCAACCATGCTACGAATCCCACGAGTCTTATCCATCTTGAGAGGATTTTTGTAAGTCTTGAGATCCTTTTCTTCAATCTTTTTGTTCATTTTGAGTCCAGCCTCTCCGCCGCCAGACGTCTGACGCTTTAATACTTGAATCAGGTCTATGTACGATAAGTGCGGATGGTAAGAGTAGAATCTTCAGGTCAGTACAAAGACTTTCATCCTACTGTACTTCTCCTATAATCACACCCCGCTTAAAGTCCGTGTTGGAAACTTACAGGGTTCCTCAGATTCAGATAGTTCATCGGTTTTCCGGCTGGCGAGAGAAGTCTTTATATCGTTGACCCACGCCTTCACATCTCCTCCGGAGGCATCCTGCAGTAGAAGGCGCACGTTCGTTCCAGGTGTGATATAGAAAAAATTCTTTTTCTTCGTCAAAGCCTGTCCGTTGACGGGCACCTCTACAGCAACCTTCTCTGAATCAAAGCATCCCGAAGGTTTGACCTGCGTCGCATGCTTGAGTCGACTCATCGATTCGGACGAAGGTTTTATAGAATAGGCACTCCTGATAGCTCCACCCTCGTCACGGTAAAAGAGTAAGAATCCTTTGTAGACTACAACCCAATAATCTTTCCATGAGCTGATGGTCGCGTTGGTCGACACTTTTTGAGATTTAACTCGGAGAGATCCCTTGTGCTGAATGTTTTCAGGCGGCAAATGACTCAATTCCTATTTGGCAAAATCCATCGATAAAAAAAAAAAAAAAAAAAAGAGATCCGCATTAGTGTCGGCTAAATGGATTGCTATCGGTTAACTAGTACTGATTCCATCCTCTTGTTTACACTTACTAGGGCACGGAGCTCCTCGTCTGAGAGGCTCAAGTTTAGCAATTGACTTTGAAGCATGCTTTCTTCAACAGATGATTGGCGCTGAGGTATTATCACAGTTGCTGTGGACGAAGTTGCTGCCATCTAATACAACAAGTGAAGGTGAGACAGCGGAAATCACCTCCTAAACCTCACCGCAAACGTAATGCCGGATCTAATTGACATACATTGATGCGGTCAGAATCCGAAATAGGCCCTGTAGATGGTTCCAGAGGCACCGGGTGCTGGAAAATATCATTTTGCGCCTCCGGACTCGTCGGTCGATCCCACGTCGTCTCTCCTGTTGACGAGTTAAAGAAGTATTGGGAGCCTCCTTCGTCTATGAGATCAATTAGCAGTACAGCAAGTAGAGTTAATACAGTTAGACTGAAAGTCTTTCGATTTCCCATCTTACATCTTGCATGGGGACTGTACCTTGTGCACTGCTCCATCCCTCTGGTAAAGGCTCCTCTTCAGTCACATAATCTTGACTATGCGAGAGTTCCTCAATATACTCGTTCTCGCTAGCACCTTCGTAGACGTCGTGTTCGTGGTCAATCGCCTGTGCGTTCGCCCCGGCGGATTGGGTGGCGAGAGTTACAGAGGGCAGCCTCCATGAGGTTTCCTTGGTCAGCACATTATAGTAGTACAGCTGCCCCTTTGTGTTTGTGGTGGCACTCCAGTCGGGCGGCAATACCACTTGTTCTGAATCCGACAACCCATCACTGGGCTCTGGTGGAGGCGACTGGATCTGTGGGGTATCTCTGTGTTCCATTCGCGGGCTTGTTATGGATGGCGGCTGCTGGTTCGCATGTTGTCCGTGATGCTGGGTTTGCTGCAACTCACTAATCGTAGTATCATAGCTTTCAGGGCGCACCTCGGTATCTTGCTCGTCCAGGTATTCGGTTTGATCGAAGCTATGATAACTCTGGTCTGATGACTGGTCGTGAGCATCGTGGGTAACTTCTTCCAATGCCACGTCCTGGTTGCTTTCCAAAGCTGGTGGTTTTCCGTCAATTGATGTAGGATGAAGAATACACAAACAAAGGTATTTGAAAGGCGATGTTAAGCAATTGGTAGACAAGTTCGCAGGTTCGTTGGAAGCAATACGCAGACGTATCCTTACCAGACAGGAGCTGACAGCGGTTCGCGGGAAAGACTCCTGACAGGCCGTTGCAGTCTCCTACGAGAGTTTCGATCCAGAATGAAAAAAAACAAGTCAGTGATTGATGCCATCAGTGGCGGGCTCAAACTTCCTCTACTCTGTTTCAGGGGAATAGGCGAAGATACATGACAGCATGGTTTACCTTCCCACCTGAAGGCCAGTTAGGGCCGAGCAACATGTGAAGCAACCGATCGACAGATCCGCGAAAAAGTAGGGCGGGAAAGAAGTTGAGTGATGTAAAAGACGAGGACAGCGCGTGTCAGTCAAGGATTCGTTTGGACAGGAGGATTATTGGGTCACTTTCCCCCTTTGGTTCTTCCTGGTGCTGGTGCATGAGCACCCCACGACACAACGATTCCGTGTGCTTCGAGAGCGTCCATTGCAACAAATGCAGCTTTTGTTGCCACTGTGGTCGGTCATTGCAAGTTGTAAAGAGGCTTGCACTTTACGAGTGAGTAAAAGAAAGAAAGAAAGAAAGAAACATACCACTCGTCATGTGAACTGTCCTGAATCAAGATGTGGTCTCCCTTGCGAAACGACTATGGGAAGGAGAAGAAGAAGAAAGGAATGAGTTGCGAGGACGACAGCGAGGGAGAGGAGGAGAAGGAGAGGTGGGTATCGGCACAGCGCTGTCGGGTAGGGTCGGTGTGCCTTACAAGCTCGTCCTCATGAGTCGCGACATAGTCCCACTCTGCAATGGCCCACTGCATGGTGTATGGTGGGTGGAGTGGGAGGGGCAGGGGGGAGTGTGTCGAGCAGTGGCGATAAAGAGCGGAGGCAAGGCCTGGGTCGGCGACAGGACCTTTGCGAGGGTGAATGGACGAGTGGATGTGTGGGAGAGAGAACGAGAGAGAGGGAATACAAGCAGGCGGGTGCGCCCCGCTCTCTTTTCGTGCTTTGCTTGCCTGCGCGCGCGGGGAGATAATGCGGCCTGGATCATGTGACCTGCACAGAGTCGTGCCGCTGTGCAACCGAATCAAATAAGGAGTTC